>JAOTQE010078183.1:0-16008 GCA_025631205.1 Nesometra sesokonis
TAAACGGAAACTCGTTCCGCAATCGTTGCGGGGTCGTCCCGGAATTGTTTTTTGTTTTGCAGTGTAAAAGGGGTATATGAAAGGTATTCGTCTCTTCGGGTTTTGAATTTTAACATCTTGACGTTGAAACTCGGTCGAAAAGAATGATGATTGGTATGATTAGGGTTGTTCCATTATGGCACCAGGGATGTGGCATTAAATTTGGAGAGGTGTTCTTTTGTGTTAGGAGAAAAGGCATATATTTGTCGGTCTTATTGGTAAGTATTCACAAAATAGACTGTCATCTCTTATATTACAATAGAAAAAATGATGGAATTTTGGCATGTTTTATTGGAAAAGCATCATTGGAGATTTGTATTCTGATTTTTAGGTATATAGTACATGTTCATACTCACAAATTAGGAGTGGTAAGGCTATATGCACAGCCTAATGTATTCAGATCATGTGTCACCTTCATCTGCAATTGCATACTGCTTTTGGTATTATGACTGAAGAGTCCAATCCTAGAGCGACTTTTTGTGGTAGTGGAGACATGTGAATTCATCAGTTTATTTGGATATTGAGCTTACAACATAAATGGACAGCTCTCATCTTCTCAATAAGTTCTCTGCATCGTTTATTGAAATACTTCTTCCTGGATTCTAGATCTCCAAATTGTCTGTTTGGCACTGTATTCCCAGGTGTCTGTTCTGTTACACTGCTGTTAAGGTTGCGTTTTAAGTTACCTTTGAATCAGATACACGGTTGCACAAACGGTTTGTAGCCAGGGATGTCAGCAAAGTAGTTTTTTGTTAGTCCAGCTCTTAACCTTGGGGAAAGGCAGATGGCGCAGCGTGTGTTGTTTGGGTTTCAGATCATGAGGTGAGGAGTTCGAACCAAACTAAACCCGTCTCTGCCGGCCATTCTCAAATACCCCACCTTGTATCGGAAAGGTTTTAAAAGTGGTCCATACCATGTTTCATCCTTAGATACAAGTAGACTATCCATGGTTTAAAAAAAAAAACAACGAATTAGAAAACAGCGGCCACTTTTCATCTCCTGATGGTACCATCAGTTCGCTCCAACCGAGTGATATACAAAAAATAAACACTTAAATTTTTTCTAAACCTTGTGAAATGAATCACTTCAATTAAGATTAAATCGTTTGGTGTTTTTTGATTGCTTAAGAAACTTTTAAACAAGTCATTTGATTGGATAACCATCGCCTATCCATTAATCAACCACTTTCATAAATCAACACTTCCAAACGTAATTGCTTTAAACCAAGAAAAGATATTCTATCATGTGTAAACCGACACTCGTCAAATTCTAAAGAATGGTGATGTATTTATATCAATTTTATAGTCATTGGTGGTAAGATTTTTGGGTTAGACCATTATATTAATGAGGATTTGTTCTCCATTTTGTGAATATGGCTATTATAGATTTATTCAGGTAAGTTATTCAGGTAAGTATGAAACTTACAGACTACCAACACCACTTTTTGTTTGAGCAGTTTACTGCAATTATTGACAAAAAGTCGATTTATTGTATGGGCTAGATGATTAGACCCTTATTCAGGGATGTCACCACGCTAGACGATGTTGGACGGCCCCGTCTGGCACTCGACTTTTCCGTCTGGCATTTCTAGGCTAGCGACCACCCTATTATTCCTAAGCATTTCTAGGCTAGCGACCACCACTATTATTTCTACCCTTAACAATTGTCAATTTCAATAAAATATGTGACTGATACGTCGAAAAACATAGAAATTCTAGCCTTATTACTAAAACAAAAGATTACAGCTTTTGGTCACATTTGGCAATGTAATGAAATAACTGCCCTTCTTTATTGTGTGCGTATGGGTGGGTCACAGTTCATGAAAAAGGGGTCCCTGTTTGCCGTCCGGCACTCAAAAAAGCTGGTGACATCCCTGCTTATTATGCAAATTTATAGTAAAGTCTATTTAAATTGAAGATTTTTGAAGGAAACTAATGTTTGAACATGCTGTAAATCCTTATTGGTTTTCATTTTACCAATGGTATCCTAAAGCCAAGTTCTTCCTGATTACTTTTACAAGTACTGTATAATGAATTATAGACAAGATACACCATGCTTTTGATTTCAGTGTTTCACCATTACTTCATCAGGAATCTACTGTTAATATCCACTGATTAATTGTAAGTATAATAATTAGGAGAAATGAGATACATGTCATCATAGTTTTATTGAATATTTCGTCATTGATTATGTCATCATGGGGATCCTGATGTCTACTGATGTTTGTGGGCTTAGACTCCAGTCAGTACGTTAACATTCCGACATTGCTTTCATAACTTTAGTATCCACTGATTATAATTTTAGATATGCATTCCATATAATGAGATACATAACCGCATGCTTTGATTCAATATTTCGACAATGATTATGTCATCTTCAGTTACATATCCTATGATTGGTTGCACGATTATTTTTGCTGACTTCAGCTCAGCATGGAACTAGTGGGCCGTGTCACTTTCAAGATAGCTATTATGTTAATGGATGAACGTTTGTAAAGCTTTAGATGACGGCTGTTACAAATAAGAACTTCTTGAAAGACACTTATTTAGTCAATAAAAATCAAGGAAATCTACAGTAGTAGCAATAATGTGTATTACATTGTCATGTCATGAATTTTAAAGATTTTAGATAACATTTCTTAAAGCTATGAGTAAAAAAAACCAAGTTTTGTATCAGTTGATGTTCTAAGACATTGATGAGATGTACTGTTAGAAGAGACGGAATGGCTAATAGATACTTGTAAACCATCTGATGCAAACAATTTTTTTAGGCCTTAATATACTATAGTCTATGGTAATCAGGGATGTAGCTAAGAAAAAATTCAAGGGTTGGTGGGAACAATGTAAAGATGGGAACAATGTAAGGATTCCGGGGCATAGGACTTGAAAGTTTTATTGAAACTTATCTAGGCCCCTTCCGCATACTTATACATTACTTAAAATATATTGTCAACCATATCTATGTTTTTATGTTTGCGGAAAATATGAATAAAAGGAAAGGAAACGAAATTGATCGTAAAATGATTAAAAACAATTATTTTACCTTTTTCATAGGGTGGGTGGCAGGTTGGAATTAGTAAGCTTTAGGATGGATGGATGGATTTTAGGGTGGGTGGCACCACCCACCTCCACACAGCATAATTACATCCCTGGGTAGTAACTTTTAAATGTTGTGATTCAAATCTCCTAAACTTGTCAATTGGTGGAAATACCTCTTAATTTGAATAATTATCAATTAATTCTGACACTTGTCTAATTGTTTATTCTCTTAAATCAATAATTCTTTCATGTTTTCACTATCAATTGAAAAGATTATAAAATCATTGAACAATAATTGATTTCACATTTAAAATTTGCAAATTGAGTGAAATCATGTCGAAAATACTAAGAATGAGTTTCACCATTGAAACTTGGAAATGTTGCAGTAAGGAAATCTACTAACGTATAATGTTAATCCATCGTCGTCTTGCATTACCATTTGTGATGTCATAAGTTTGTCTCATGACATCATAGTATCTATGATGACAAGTTATATGCCTTCTGAATTTTTATGTTTGGAAGCCAGACTGTAGTATGTTATAGTATAACATTATTGATCTAACAATTATTTTAATTTTGATCTTCCGTTTATTTTGATGATGCGATCAATTTGGATAATCGCGTCTTGATGATGTCATAGCTTTGGCTGATGACCAGCTATCCACTGAGATAACCAAAGCACCTTTTACCAAGAAACTGTTTACTTTGATTTCATGATGTTGTGACTTTAAAAAGGTGTGGTTTAGAGAGAGTCAAGTTTACCTATGCCGCTCTAGCAGATGTTGTGACAGACCCTACCTTGGTGTGCAACAGATGATGTGCTCATATTTCTCATGTCCGAATTGGCCGTATTCTCATGTCCGAATTGGCCGTATTCTCATGTCCGAATTGGCCGTATTCTGATGTCCGAATTGGCCGTATTTTACATATGAAAGCCTGTCATAGAAAATGAGGATGCCCTGTTCGACAATGACTGGCCACCATTATGATGATAATGATGACATTCATGATGGATGGTTTCATGATGATGTTGTGACTTCAAAAGGTCTGGTTGAGAGAGAGTCAAGTTTACCTATAGTTACATAATGTGACTTTAAAAAAGGTCCGGTTGAGAGAGAGTCAAGTTTACCTATAGTTACATAATGTGACTTTAAAAAAGGTCCGGTTGAGTGAGAGTCAACTTTACCTATAGTACATTGGTGTGATGATGTTTTGAATTTAAAAAGGTCTGATATAGCATATTACTCAGACATTAGAGTATAAATTCAGTGTCTACTGAAAATCTTGATCTTCTTTTGAAACTAGCTAAATATTTATTTTGTGCATTTAAATGAAGAAACAAATTTTTGAATACTATGATTTGTTACATTAATTATATCTACTATTATATGTATATTATGTTACTTGTTCCCGAGCCTATGTAATAATAAATGTTCCTGGGGCTTTCTTCCAAGAAAGAAGAAGAAAAGTAAAATTGTATTTTCCAGAGGGTCGATTTTCAGAGAGCTTACAAAAAAGATGAATTATATATTTTAATATATTTTTTTTAAATATTTTCCAAAATCTGATTCAATATTTTTCCTTGAATATGAGTTAAGGTAACATACCATGCTGTAATTTTTCAGTTTTTATATGTACAGTACTGTATGTTAATGACATCATTAATGTGATCGATGACATCATCATCATTCTGATGACATCATTAGGAAGGCTAATGTGGGTGATAATACCTGGGATGTGAATCAACAACCTTTGATATTTGATATCTTTCTTCATAGTCTGGTACTACTGCACTGTATCACTTATTAATAAAGTTTTAGACTATCGATAATTAAAGGAAGAGAGATCTTTTTATTATAATGCGATACAATCTTGGAACGCAAACCCCTAAATGTTAAAACCACTAAGACACTAGATAACTTCAAAATATCACTTTAAAAACATCTAAGTTTTGCACTAATTGTTTAGTACTTTCATATATATTTTTAAATTATATTTTTATATACTTTTAATCTTTAATAGTAATTTATATGCTTTTGTGACAAATTAAAATTTCTATAAAACAAATTTTAAGAACATTCCAGTTAGATAAATTGTATATTTTATGTCAAGTTATAATTTCCAAAAATGTAAAAAGCAAACACTTTTTTTTCTTAAGACCAAAACCTGCGAATTCCTGCCGAACTTCAAAGATCCAAATCGTTACTTTTTTTTACTTCAGGATTAATCTTGAACCCTTTATCCTGTCAACTGTTGTGAAAATAGTCATTTTTCAAGATTAACAATTGAAAACGCAGTTTCAAAACTAAATTAAGTAATGGATCTATTCTTACGATAATCAGAAAATTTTGAGGGTGGTCTGATTAATTAATGGATCTTCTTTGGGGATGCTTTGATTATAAAACTGTTTTGTTTTATAGTCGTGAAGGGGAATTGAACCCACGCACGTATTTCAAGTTATTAGTCACGCCCAATTGACCCTTGAAAATACAAGGAGTTTTATACGCAATTAACAAAAAGTTGAAAGCTAGTAAATATATGAGGCACGACTTGGCAAAACCACCAAGTTTTAGGAAAATTGAAAATTGAGTTATTGTTACTGTAAAAACCATATTACGCTTTCATAAGCTTTAAAATGAGAGGTTAGTTACCAAAATTGGACATGTAACTAAAGTTATTGAACAAAATAAACACAAATTTTCTTTGTATTTGTTTATTTTTCCTGTTGTTTATTGGCGTATTTCTCAATTACTTCCTGTGCGACAACTTTGTGGTTTTGCCACAACTAGCCTCATATGTGTAGTCCTTGAGGGTCTTAAAGGTCAGGTTCACCCAAAAAAATACTATTCATTATATGTTTTAGTTAATCATAAAAAGTATATTCAGCCATATTTGGGGATTTTGAGGATTATTTTTTCCCTTGATTTTCATGAATTAAAAAATGTATTTAAAATAAATGCTAGATTTCATCCCTATTCTTTTACACACAAAATAGCAAAGTGGGTATTTTTTTTATTATCAAATAAAAATGGCTACTTTACACTATATAAAACATCAGAAATGAACAATTTTGGTTAAAACACACAAGAATAGTATTTTTCTACTCTATATTTTTAAAACGACCGTTGATTTTTCACAGTTTATTTAAAATACCCCTCTTTCAGGCAATTTGTATGTAAAAGAATAGGGATTTTATCTTGTAACTTGAACTATCCCCCCACTTAGCAATTTTCGTCTATTTCACCAATAATTAGGATAGGTAAAATGAATCGTAAAAATTCAGAAACAGGGCTGAATATACTTTTTATGGTAAACTAAAACATATAAGGAAGATAATTTTTTTGGGTGAACCTGCCCTTTAAGCCTCTGCGTAAATATAATTACACGTTGCAAATCAAAGGTTTTAGCTGTTCAGTCAACTAATGCTTGACAATAGAACAGAGTTTTAGAAGGAAATAACAAACAATCAGAATCTTGTTTAAAAATATAATAATCATCTTTTATTTAAGAATCGTAACTCGTAGCCTCATGGCTAAATTGCACATGAATTACAAAGAAAAATATATAAAAGATTGGTTGACAACAAGCTGAGTTTTAGAAAATAATGAATTACAAAAAAT
Source organism: Nesometra sesokonis (assembly GCA_025631205.1). Classification (NCBI taxonomy): domain Eukaryota; kingdom Metazoa; phylum Echinodermata; class Crinoidea; order Comatulida; family Antedonidae; genus Nesometra; species Nesometra sesokonis. The sequence continues at coordinate 6,698 of JAOTQE010078183.1, forward strand.
TTCATTTACATGTGTACCTGTTAATCGCAGTGCTGTATTTTGGATTGCCCTAAAATCTTTTCCTATTTGTATTAATTCATATTTTTAATTTAATAATTTACTACAGTAGCACAATTACATATTATATACTATACTAATCACTATAAAAATATAATTCTAACACCACTAGACTTACATAAAGTCACTATTGATCTGAATTTAATTCATAATTTGAAATCAATATTATAAAATTAAAAAAATACATATACAGTATATAAAATATAATTTAATAAAACATTGAAATTGAAGTTTAACTTGGTCTCTGAGGCCACTCTATTGCCACCATTACATAGACTTTTTCATAAACAAAACTTCAACAAATGGATGTTTTTTGGCGTTAAATTTGTTATATTTGTTGCTAAAAGATGTCTGAGGACTAAAATCCTAAGTCAGGGCCATAGCCACCAGTACGATTGGTAAGGTTTCAACCTGACCACTTTTTGGCAGGTCGACCACATCCAGCCCTGGGCCCCTGTCCAAAACTTGCTTGCTTTGCTCGCAACCTGACCACTTTAATTTTCGTGACTACGGCCCTGTAAGTACAGTAGGTATCGGAATTGATCATTTTATGACTACATATAAATAACAAATACTGTTTGTGGAAACCATCATTGTATATTTAGAATCATGGAGGAAAATGAAGTAAATGACATATTAAACTTACAAATTGAACATTCCAAATATCAGTTTTTATTAAAATATTCTATGAGGTCATTTACAGTTCAGGGAAAATGTAAAAAATGAAAATTACATAACGGAAAAAATGCTGGAATGCCAAGTTGCCAACGTTTATCACAAAGATCTTTAAAAATGTGTAATTTGATGAAGGTAAAATAGGTAACTAAATGTTATAATACGTCTTTGATGATTTGTGTCAGAGCCAAACCAAATGAGACATAATTCGCAAATGCTAGTTTTCCACAATAGGCAGAAGTTTAAAAATGTTTATTTTTTTTCAAATTTTATTATATCTAAAAATATACAGTTCATACATTCAATTTTTATACTACCTTAACAATTTTCAGGTATATGATCAAAAATGTTTTGAAAAATGCAATTTAAAATGACCTTGCTTATATTCAATGTATTGTGATGAACAATTTTCAAATGCAGTTTTCTCAAAACTGACATTTTAGATGTTCGAATTTGATTGTTCATAACTTTGCAAGGAAATATCGTATGAAACTGATTTTTTTGTATGTCAAAGATAATAATGTGTAGTTTTATAATCTATAAAAGATTCAATTTTCAATTTTCCGACTTATGCCTCTTTTGGCTTGGCTCTGCCGCATTTGTTGGCATGAGGATTACGATGACAGTGATAATAATACAATGATGTCATTATTTAGTTTTGTCACCTGTCATGTCCATTGTTATTGTTTTCACAATCAATCATCATTACAATCACTATTGTCAATTTGTAAACCTTTTCTTAAATAATTACCTTATAGTGAAATTACATTTATTTAAACAAATATTTTCAAAGTGTGTAGTTACATGAATTTGAAGCATTACTCTACCACCTTGAAATGCTCTACAGTTTCACACTGAATGTCAAACAAACCATAAAGTTTCATACTTTGCATAAGTCTAGCCACGTGTCCTTGATTTATGTTAATTGTTCTATTTATTACTGTAAATAAAAATCCATTTCATACTATATGTAAAACTATAGCCACCTGTCCTTGAATTTATGCTAATTAATTGTTCTATTTAGTACTTTAGGTTTACTTTAAATAAACACCAATTTCATACTGTACAAAACACTATTCATCATATGATTGTTTTGAAATAATCACAGCATTATTTCAAACTATAGTATACAGTTTTATACTGTTTGTAAAGCTAGCCACCTGTCCTTGAGTTTATGCTAATTAATTGTTCTATTTATTACATCAATTATTTTTTTATACTATAGAAAACAATATTCACCATTTGATTATTTGGAAATACTCACAACATTATTTCAAACTATTGTATATAGTTTTAGTTTTATACTGTATATTAAACCAGCCACCTGTCCTTGAATTTATGCTAATTACCTGTGCTGCATTTAATCACGATTTGTAGTAAGAGCTGAGTGCCATATTAATAAGTTACTTGTCATGACCATCCTAATTATTATATTCCCGGATTCTGTGCACATCACATCTCAATTATGGTAAACTACTGAATTCATTATTTACCAAACATATCTTTTCTCACATTATTTTTCTTAATTTTCTGTATGCTTAATTTGTAAAATATGAGGCTTTTAAAACAAAACGAATATTATTATTATTTTTATTTATTTTTATTGTTTTTTTTTTGTAATTCAATTTAATCCAATTCTTTTATTCATAGTCGAATACAAGAAAATACATGGTTTGAAATTTTCATTTGTTCACAGTTAAAATTCACATAAAAACAAAACATCATCATAAAATGTTAAAGGTTGAGGTTAAAATTTAGCAAAGTTAAAGTTATGAATGAAATACATGACAATCAGGCCAGAAAATTGGTGGTGTTTACCATGTTGAAGTTATTAGTAGTAAGTAGTAGTAGAATTTGTTGCTCTATAAAAAACCAGCATTTTTGCTCATTATATTCTTAAATACTTTAAATACACACATAAACTAGAAAGATTAAAAAATATTTGAAAAGAAGTCTTGAGAAGATGCTTGGAATTAGGTACTGTCTCTTCTTGTATCACATAGGAACCATGTTGCAGATATATGGAACTACAATTGCAAAAATGCTATCCTCCACGTGCATCTTGAACTTGGTAAGCCGTCTAAAATCCTTTTCACACAGAACTGTAAACTGGGAATGTTGCGAATGCTGGCTTTAGTGTAAAAGGGTACTTTCCCTCCACTCCCTGCACAATGCTGGCATTCGTTAGACCACTTCAGACCCTAGACCATAATGAAGCATAAATGAACAAATGTCAAAGTTGGAAACAGTATTATTAAGACTGCCAATTTTTACGTCTTTCGCTCTCCTTTCACACAGGAAACAATTATATTCCTGGAATTTGACATTCTGTGTGAAAGGGTTTAGACCGGCAATAATGCCAGCATGGTTGTGGTAACACTGGTATTTTCTGTGTGAAAGGGGCTTAAGATCATTAAGAAGCAGATTAGACCCCTATTATCAACAGGAAACTTGTAGATTTATAAATGAATTAAATCGGAAATATATGAAGGAACCTTTAAATGAATAACATGTAAAAAAATGTATACATAATTATCTGTTTAATAGTGTAAGTCAGACATCCTACCAGCAGCGCTAACCTGTTGGTGAACAAGACGACTTCAATATAGAAGAAAATAAGGAATTCAAACAAATTTTATATCAAATAAATTAAGGCATTGGTATGCTCTATAGTATATTTGATTTGTACAGTGGCACTGTAGGTTAATAGTTAATGTGCTTGTCTACCAAACCTGCGATCCTGAGTTCAATCCTGAGGAGGTGCATGTATTATTCTCATGTCAAACAATACCACGGCCTAAGCATTGTAATGAGACTTAGTTGTTATGCTATGGTTGAAATAAAAAATTGAAGGGGATGGTGCACCCTTCACCAGGCTTCGTATTTGGGCTTTATAGAGGCAAGGCCATTTATGGCTTGATTTTAAGGGGAAAAATGGGGCACCAGAGGGCATTTTGTAAATTGTATCCTTATGTATTACTGTAAATAAAGGGCACCAAGGCCATAGTTGCCTTAATGTGTGTCATGTTTTTTAAGACACTGAGGCCAATTGAGAGGGCATCAGAGGCAAATGATCTTGGTGCCTTGGTTAAATTCAAGCCCTGCTTTCACCATAGATGTGTAGATTTCAGTGTTCTCCCAAATGAAATATTTTACTGGTAAATTGTCCATATAAAGACAGTAAAACAAACATGGTTTGTCAGGCATAGCTTTCGGGTTGGTTTTGGTCCTGAATTTATACCCCAAATTAAATGACTAAAGTTCTATGAGGAAAAGGAGTGAAAAAGAAACCTATGATTGGCAAAACTGTGTCCCAATTATTGCTATTTATCTTTAATCAAAACAATTTTTAGTTGTCTCTTGTATATATGAGGCAAGGCATGGCAAAACCACCAAGTTGTCACACAGGAAGTTGAGATAAGAGCAAATAAACAGCAGGAAACAAAGAAATACAAGGGAAAATATAGTATACTTTGTTCCATACCTTTGGTTATAGATGTATGATTTCGACAAATGACCCCTCATTTTAAAGCTTATAAAAGGATGAATAGGGTTTTAGTATTACCTTTATTTTGTTATTTTGCGACAACTTGGTGATTTCGCCATGTCTTGCCCCATATTTATTGTTAAAATTGATAGCTAAAACAATACTTTGGAGGACACTGGATTTAAAAAAATCTAGAGCCGAAGCTCAACGAGTATAAGTTTAATCCTGAGATACAAAACTTGCATATTTTTTTTTAGAGATCAGTATGTAATTCCTTGGTGAATTAAAGCAATTTTATACAACACATTTTCTACTTGGTACATAAATTTAAATCTGAATAATTTGACCATCATTTATTTTAGCATTCTTGGTTTATGTAATAGTTTTAAGAAATGGATTGCTCTGTATGCTCCTATATTGCAAATGTCAACTTTGATAGCAGAATTATGAATACCCATCGGTGTGTTAGCGTCCCTCCTATTGGTTACTTATCTCTTTCCTTCATTTAATGAATCTTTTACAGTTGCTGTACATTTCTATTTAATTCATGCATTTTGTATGCCGTGTTGTTGGATATACTAAGTGCTTAGACGATAATGTATACATGGTAATGTTTTTCTATGTTTAATATTTAAAACTACCCATTATTCTTTCAAAATCATTAACAATTATTTCGTAAAACTGGCTTAATAATAAATGGACTCGGCAGTATGCCATTTTAAAAATATTAGTATTATCACTAATGAATTAAAGTACTTAAATTATGCACTTTATAATAAATATTATATTGGTGTTATAAAATAATAACAATTGTACCATAAACAAAATCATTTTACAAGAAATTAACATGAACAGTTCACCAATATTGGTGTAATACAACCATCTTTAAGTAAAAAAAAGAAAATTTTAATTTTTTACCTGATTACAATATTCATTATGTAAGTGCCAGCTTTTGAAAATAAAGATAAAAATCGTGTGTGATTCCACATTTAATTACAGTATAAATATTTTGAGGTTCCACCAGGTTAGACAACAAGGTAGACTGTATGGTAAACTATTAGATGAATTGATTTAGATAAAATAAGAAAATCTTTCAAATTAAAGTTTATTTATTAATTAGAACTATACGAAATAATTGGGCCATAGTACAATATGATAGATTTTCATTTGTGTATGTTGTTGCATCATTTACAGAAGATCGATTGAAATTATCCTGCTGCAGTTACTGCAGTATCTGCAGTAGTTGAACTATTACATGTAATGTAGTTTGATTTATATAGCGCCTTATACAATAGAGTCTCAAGGTGCTGTGGACCAGATGTTACACATCCATATGACTTTCTATGCCCCTAAGGGTCACGTCATGTCCTGCTGCCCGATACAGGCGCTCATTCATCTGTCCACGGCAGGGGATGTATGGACCAGTACAACTGGGTAACCCCCTACTCGTCTCGAAAGATGTACTGGGTTCTTTATAGTGCACACGAGCCGTATGTATACACTGGGCCTACAGTTCTCATAAGCGGACACCTCTCGTAAGCGGACACTTTTTCCGGACGGGAGGTTCAACTGTACTGCGTTAAGTGCAGTAGACTTAAAGCTGCCACACACGTAAGCCAACAGCGTGCACAGACAGTCACTCGTGCCGTCACTGCACACCAACAGCTTATGTGTGCAGTGAATTTACGTGCGCCGACAGCACAGCGCAAGGTTTTTAATATGTTTGATATTTAACAGCTACTCGTGCCAACGGCGCATCGTGTGTGGGGATCGTAAGATTTACCCTTAAGCCGTTTATATGGCAACAGATCTGCGTTGCTATGTGTTCGCACGCGTTCTTACTTTAATTGCCTGGGCGTGGATGTAATGTTGTAAATTAACACGCGCATACACATAACGTGGGCCTGTTGCCATATAAACGGCTTAAGGGTAAAGCTTACGACACCCGCACACGGTGCGGCTTTAGCACGAGTAGCTGTTAAATATCAAACATGTTAAAAACATGGCGCTGCGCCGTCGGCGCATATAGATTCACCGCACACATAAGCTGTTGACGTGCAGCGATGGCACTAGTGACTGTTGGCGCACGCCATTGGCTTACATGTGCGGCGGCCTTTAATGCAGAAACACATTTCCAAGCATACAGTAGGATGTTGTAGTTTGTTGTGAAATGATACAAACATTTTTGATATGCCAGGTTGGTTAGGCAAGTTTGAATTTATTCATTTTTATTTTCAAGTATTTTCTTAATCATGTTTTATAGTCAATTCTCTTTGATATACCTCAAGTCTGTAGATTGCCTTTTTGCATCTTTTTGTTTGTTTTTTATGCGTATAATTGTGAATTGTGTGTTCTAAGATGTAGTAAATTGGATGAAGAATGAAAGATAAATCTTGATTAGAAATAGTGTTATGCATAGTAAACTATATTTTTTTTGTAACCTGATTTTTGAAATATTATCATTAACTGAACTGAATTAGTTGTACAATGCAGAGCAAACATTTTAAATTGCAGAACTCATCATCCAAAATATGATTGAGAATTTGAAATGAAATTAAGTTGCTCATTTTGAAGACACAGATTATTGTAATTCTTGATGATGACATAATTAATGTAGAAATATTGAATCTTGTCATGATGACATGCATTTCATTACTTTGAGTTTGTATTATATTTTCATACTTGAAGTAAAATACTGATGATGATGTAATGGATATTGAAATATTGCACTGGACCGAAATCTTACAAAGGGAAATTTTACTGCTGTTCACACATGAACTTTCTTGGTTCAGTAAGTTTTACCACGGTGATGGTAACATCTCCGTACTAATTGAAAGATTATAGAACTTAAACTGAAAAAAAACCTAATCATTTTGGAGTTGACAGATTTATGGAAAACAAAGAGATAGATTGAAAAATTATAAATAATTGACCTCTTGTATCTTAACTCATGCATGATTTTTAGTTGACTGGTGATAATTCCACCGAGTGACTGCATTCACACTGGATTTTGGAAAGAAACTGTCTCAGTAAGTTTTTTGGGCAAGCAAGACTCAGTGAAACAAATCGTGTACCTCGGAAGTCGTCTTCTCAGGGAAATTGTCTGGGCTATAACCACAGAAGTTCAGAATTTTACTTGCCTCTGTAGATCATTCAGTAGTTTCTTAATTTCCCTAAGAATCATCCGTAGGCAATATTTTTAAAAAATATTACTTGTCATACAAACACAGTGATTGCTTTTTATAAATTGTGTTTAGATGTTTAAAATCCCAATAGTTAACATTTTCGTAGATCATCGCAGGCAATATTTTTCCAATATAGCCTAGAAAACGAACACAATAATTGCTTATTATTAATATGATTTTATCATTCTCGAAATCCAGATTAAATTACAGTAGGCTCAGATATTTAAAATCCCAGTAGTTTTCAATGTAGATGTCTTAATAACTGCATCCTCCTTCTAAATGTAGTCAAATATGGTAGTTCAAATTATGGTCACCTTTGATTCTATGAATTATTAACAGGAAGACACCATCTAATGAATAGTAGAAGCCGACAGAGACTACGGTACCTGCTCCAGGGTGGTTCATTCATCATTTAATTCAATCCTTTATTTATTCATCTGGAATGAAATTATGTAGAAACAAGAAATAAGTTCTTGTAAGCTTGGTGGCTCTGACAATGGCTAATGGATATTAAAAGCCGAAACTATGATGTCAGCTCCAGGGTAGGCCATTCAAGAAACCTTCATTTATTCATAAGGAATAAAATTATGTAAAACAAGACAAATAAGTTCTCATAGGCTTGGTGGCTTTAATAATGGCTAATGAATAACTGTTGTAACAAAAATAAGTTCTAGCAATCGTGGTAACTCTGATATTAATGTCTAATAAAAAGTAAAAGCTGACAGGGACTACGATACCTGCTCAAGGTTGGGTTATGCATCCTTCAATTTAAATTTTATTGATCAAGATGAAAATTATGTAAAACAAAATAAAAAGGTTCTGATAGGCTTGGTGGCTAATGAATAGTAAATTCCAACAGACTACGCAGTACCTGCACTAAGGTGGGTCACTAATCTATCAATTTAAATCTTTATCTATTGATCAAGATGAAAATTATGTAAAACAAAACAAAGTGTCTCATAGGCTTAGTGGCTATTAAATGAGAAGTAAATGCTCGGCGCGGATCCAGGCTTAACCGAAAAAGGGGAGGGGGGAGGCGCACTTTTTCGCTCTGGGTGGATGTGGTTGCCAAAAAAAAGCAAAAAAAAAACCCCCCATTTACCCAATTTAGAGCCCTATTACACTATGTTAAACGGGTTTAGGGTTTTCCAGGTGTATTTTTGACTCAGCGCACCTAAAATAAGGGTTTTGGCGATAATATGGGGAGCGCCCCTCTTGGATCCGCGCCTGAATGCCAACAGTCGGACAGAGAGACTACACAGTACCCTCACCAGGGTGGGCCAATCATCCTTAAATTCAAACCTCTATTGATCAAGTTGAAAATTATGTCAAGCATTATTACAAACAAGTTTTCATAGAATTGGTGGCTTTGACAATGTCTGATGAATTATAATAAATAGTTTGAAATTTTAGGGGAGGGGCAGACTGTTAAGCTAAAAATGACACTGAAGTTCTGCATAACAATTCAAGCAAAATGTGAGGTGTTTTGTATTCTGAACTTAAAGTGCAACTTTTTATAGTTTGAGATGAATATAAAGCTATTTTAAAATTTATAATTTGACTAAAAAATGTAACATTCTTCATGGACAGTGAAATAAAGAAAACAAAGTTACTTCTTCATTCTTATCGTCTCCAATCTAGAGGCCACACATAATGTACTATTGTATCTGTTAACATTATACTCAATATTCTACATGTTTATGTTTTAGATTTAGGTTTAGAAATTTAAAGGGCAGGTTCACCCAAAAAATTACTATTCATTATATGTTTCAGTTTATCATAAAAAGTATATTCGGCCCTATTTGGGAATTTTTAAGAATTTTTTCCCCTGTGTAATAAAAAATATAATAAAAATAAATGCTAGATTTCATCCCTATTCTTTTACACACAAAATAGCAAAGTGGGTA
>JAOTQE010078194.1:0-16006 GCA_025631205.1 Nesometra sesokonis
TCTGCTCCCAGTGTGGCTTCCTTCAAGAAAAAGTTGAGAGCCCTACCTCAGGACTAAAGGGCTAATCTACCAATGAATCAATGAACCAATGAACAACCTGAGCTACACGATTGTTGGAACTGAGGTTTCGAATTTTGTAAAATTTACACCTCTAGTAGATGATCGAAATTGCTGAATTCATTTTTTTATTTTGTCAGTTTATTAGCAGTTGAGGATTTAGCAATTTTGGAAAGTAGGGTGGTGATGAGGGGTTATAGTTCACGCGAAACTCAGCCCTATTCCATAATTGGGGCTCAGGGGGTGCAATCAATTTTGTACTTCACTGTAAAAATATATGCATACATATGCACTATACAGAGCATATGCTCGGAAAAACACAGGCCTATTCTTTTTACGTTGAAAATGCCTTTCAAGTGTCAACTTTATCGAAAGTATGATACGTCACCCTTTTGGAAGAAAATACGCAGGAATATAAGTAACACGCACTGTGACAATTCTTTTTAAATTTTGAATGGGGTTCTTCGGGGGTTCTTCCGAACCCCCGAAACACCCACTGGATCCATCCCTGTATGGAGTCAAAACCACCTCAGCGCCAGCCGATGGGATGGTGTGTTTGATGTGTTGAATATTTAAAAATTGGCACCTGTAGATTCGCGGGAATAGCACTCTAAAACATTTCAAATGTTTTTAAAAGTGACACAATTTACCCCAATACAGTACGGTAGCTCACATTCATGTTTAGACAAGAATATATCAATATTAAAATGTAAAAACGTGTTAGTCTCAACACACGTCAGGCCACCAAGATTCGGGTTTAGGAACAAAATAGAATAGGGCATTTTTAAAGTTTGAAGACCTTGCTTTATACTACAATTGAGGAATGACTATATTTATTCTCTGTTTAAAAAAAAAACAACCTTAGGTCCAACCCACCTCACATACTATGAATTGGATTAATGTGCGAAAATGTTAAAATATAATAATGTGAAATTTATTCCGTGCTCCAGTGCCAGGGCCTCTCAGTTCTTCGCAATTATTACCCCAACTTGAACAAATACTTATGGAACACAATCCATTTTCGCAGCTGCAATCAGTGCATACTCTATCAAATTGTAACTCCAAAGTACCTGCTTATACTCATGGGTGGAGAGAGGCAACGTCCATCACATAGTTGGGGATAAGGTTAAGGTTTTTTTATATGGAACCCCAGGTGCACGGAAATGGTGCCGTACATTCTGATTTAAATTTGGTTATTATTATTATACAATATCTACATTAAATCCGAAAGGGGTACCCCAAAACTTGTGGGACGTTTTCGACCAGGGGAATCGGAAAATGGTGCTCACCCCGATCATACTTTCTTCAGAAAAAAAACCCTGCTTTCGCCTATTAATTGGTGCTATAGGATACTTCGTCTCTGAAGTGGGTTTCAGGGCAATATATTGATGTTTATAATGTTACTGCTGTTTTATTGATTTAAAACTCTAAAAGTGATTATCATATAAAAGTAAATAGGGGATATGATTTTGTAGCCGATCTGACATTTCATTGGGGACTGTCTCCCGATTTATCAGTGGGGACGTGTCCCCTCCCGTGTTCTGCAGCCCATGGTGGTTCTGGGGAGAATGGTTCGCGAGGTCGGACGCTTCCGACATCCGACCAATGGACACATCTACAAAAGAAAAATTTTAATGGATGTCAACTTAAATTAAAATAATAAAACTCAACATATTGATGAAAGTTTATCGGATAATTGATGTTACACACTTTAAATTGTTAAATTATGTGAAATCTGTTACAGATGTATGAGTGCGAGGGGTTCGTCCCTCGACTCTATCTGCTGTCAATGGATCTGGAACCTGCAGCGGGGACATGGGATCGCCCTCTGAATAGATTTTTAATCTTGGGCAACACCCTTAAAATTATCCTGCGACCGCCCCTGACTACCAAATAAAGTCTAAGGCTGTCCCAAGACTGATAGTATTACGGCAGATTAATAAACTACCAAATAAAGCCTAAGGTAGTCCCAAAACTGATCACTCTTTGGAGCATCTATTTTGTTCAGTTTTCATGATATTTCAGTTCTAATAGAGACAGTAGAGTTTACCTATAGTTGTCAATCATAACCCTCCCAAGATCAACCCTCTGAAAATATTCACACTGAATGAGACTTCTTAGGAAACCAAAGTTATGGGTAAACTTCACTCTCAATACAACTGTCCAGAAAACGCAACAAAATAGACCGTCCAAAGGTGGTTAGTTTTGAGTGAGCTACAGTAAACTACATTGTTCTCAAATAACTGAAGGTGCTAGCTACAATTACTGTATTGTTTTAAATTTACAACTTGTCCGTTGCTATACTGTACACAGTAGGTTTTGCAATCTTTTAAAGTTGGTCAAAGCAATTACATGGAATGTTCTCAAACAGAACATCAAAGGTTACACACCTCGGTACCACTAATTACATTATGTAATCAACAGATGAGCAATAGAGGCCTCTACTGGCCTGCCAATGTTAAGATAGGCCCTTTTCTCCATGGCTAGGCCTGCTCTAAACTTTATAATAATAATGCAATTTAATATATTACTGAATATTAGGCCTAATATTAGTTTTAATAATAATTATTAGAAGCAGTCAGGTTAGGTAAATTTACTCAATATGACGAGTAAGATGACAATTTTCTGTTGTCAATCGGGTGAATTTTATGCAACATGGTTTCCGTAAACAGCGAATATCTCTGGTAGCCACTAATGCACACTCACTAGACCTTAAGCATTTGAAAGATAAAATGTTAAATTTAAATATATCAAAACTTCAATAGCTACCAGCATTTGTGGCTTTGGATAATATATTGCCTTAAAATGTAAGTAATTTAACATAGTGCTTTAAAAAAAATGACTTAAATCTGCGTTAATTTAGTCAAATCTCGCTAAATGTTTACAAGAAACGCACCTAAAAATCTGCTCAGTAATCTCGAATCAGTCGTATTTAATCAATGGCTGTATATTTGTTTAAAAATACAAAAATAGCTTACAGGTTTGAAGTCAAAGACGATCTAAGACTAAAGAATTGATGCTGAGGGTGGCATTTTCAGGACCGCGCCTATAGGATCAAAGGGATGGACACAACGGGGTGTTTATTAGCAGAAACAATAGCTCGGAATAGACAATAATTGAATTAACACGGCTTGTTGGTTTGAGTTTTTATGTAATTTAAATGTTCCCTGGTCAAAGCTTGTCCCTGGCTCAACGCATAATATCAAGTTGGTAAATTTTAACCCTTTCACTGTGCAGCGTTATTTCCACCTCTGTGCGGGACATGTTTGTAAGGAAATAGGTAATTTAGAAATAACTGCCAAGAGAGATTATTTTGAATTATTTTTCTTTAAATTTTGGGGTTGGCAAGGTGTTGGAGAATTATCGGGAAAAGGGAAAAAAATTGGTAATTTGCATAATCATGATGTCATATGAAGTCACAGCCATTTTGAATTTTTTTTCATCAAATCTGTTATAAAAGCTACTTTTTCACCAAGAAATTCCTAATATATGCAGTTTTTATGCTGGATCATAATGCTGGATCATGATGCTGGATCATGATGCTGGATCATGATGCTGGATCATGATGCTGGATCATGATGCTGGATCATAATGCTGGATCATAATGCTGGATCATAATGCTGGATCATAATGCTGGATCATAATGCTGGATCATAATGCAGCTAGATGAATCAAATATTGATCATTTTCATCGTTCATTTTCATCACACTGAAATGCCATCCTGGCTAAATAAGTTATAAATAAAATTTTTATAAAAAAAATAGACACGAATTAATGTTTTTTATTAAAATTGTAAAAAAAACTAAAATTTTCTAAAAAATCAGTTTAATATATAGAGGGCAAATAAATTGAAGATATTTTTAAATTTGATGTTGCAAATATTTCAAAGTTGATAGGAAAACTGAGGGTGGTGCGTGTAGTATAGGCAAATATTTTTAAAGGATGATTTTTTTGGGCTCACGGCATTTAATGACATTTTTTGTGCTTGGTACTGGGCGAACGCAACGAAAGGGTTACTGTAACTCATCCCTGGCAGCGAACATGTTTATGACAAAGTTTTAGAGTTGAGGTACTTACTATTAAACAGTTCATGATGATTCCAACACCATACACAACTCCGATGGGTACAGTCGATGGTATGTATGGGTAGCTAATCGACTCATCATTGCAATAAAACCCCTGTATGAATAATGGAAGATCCAAACCAGGAACTCGAAACAAAATTGCAATAATTACAACTGTAAATAAAGACAGAAGATTAGTATACTCTCCTAAAAAACACCTGGAAGTTAAAATCTATAATAATAACATACTACATTAACCTTGTGGTTGAAATCTGAGCCACCAAAATTTACTACAGGTATTATATTATGGAACAACAAAAATAAGAAATGAACGCCATAATTAGCCACCAAAATTTACTACAAGTATTATAATATGGAACAACAAAAAATAAGAAATGAACGGCATAATTTTTCCAAACAACACTTTGCTAAACCTTGGTTACTTTGATGTAAAATTCATTGCAATTTTTTATTCCGTAATATCCCCGGGTAAAGATTTGAAATTTCACAATAATGTGGAAATCCCGGCTCCACAAACGGGAGTTACATCCAAAGCCCCCTCCCCCTTGGCGCATAAGGAGGGGGGGGGTGGGGCTTGGGATGGGGGTTCATCTGCCATAATATGACCATCTAGGATGCGAAAATCTGGTTCCTCACCGACAACATGCATCTGGCTTAAGACGCAAATAAAATAACCAGGCATATTTTGATAATGCAAATATTGAGGGTTTTCACAGTATTTATTGCAATGCTAAAAATTATGTGTAATAAGAAATTTGCAATTTTATTTTTAAAACGAGAGAATATTTGAAAAATCGGAAGAAAGAGAACTGACTGGGAGCCAGGTTGAAAACAACGTAGTCTCTCAGCCAAAACGGGAGTGTTGGCATGCATGCACCTCAAATAAGTGGTCGTTGACAATTTTTAACCTTTAAATTTTGATTTGTTTGATAATTTACCTCATAAGTGACCACCAAAAAAAGTTAATGTCTTTTTGGAAAAACAAAATAAAACGTTCTACAGTACAAAATCCTAGTTGAAGGGCTGAATAGCATATTGGTGAACCAAGTGATACAGTATTAAACATATTAAATATTTAATAAAACATTTCTGTGTCTTGTAAAGTTAGAGGCTCTGTGTATAGAAGGCTCTCAATATTGGACAAATGTAAGTATGCAAATTTAAACTATCGGCTTAAACTCTCAGAAGCAGTAACCTCCCATAAGCGGAAACTTATCCTTGATACGACGATGTCGTCCACTTGTTGTGTCACATGTAAAAGGTTCGACAACTGTATTAATTTTACCAAAAATTCTGTTTTATTTTTAATAATTTTGACACTTCTCAGATTGTTTTCGAATGAGGCTGTTTATTCTACCTTTCTAACAACGGTGTTTATCCAAACATCTAGGCTAAGGTCCATGAACTTAATATTATTGCATAGTACTAGGCCTAAACCTATCGACTTTACAGCCGGTAAACTAGCCCAGACCTACCCTAGCCTAGACGGAAATTCGCCTAGATTAGGCCTAGCCATCACAGCCTTCATCACACAACACGGAGCCTAAGAATTATGGCATATTTAAAACTAAGGAAATAGGCGAATAACTTACCAATTATAAATACTACGCCATCCAACCCTACATACAGTTGACTGGTGCATCTTTTACACGACGCCATTACTATTTCCAGTTGTAAAAGACAAAACAAGGACGATTTGTCACCAAGATTCCGTGTACAGTTGTGGTAAACTAAATGAAAAACTTTGTTTACAAAATGTTACGCCCCCTATTGTCAGGTTTGTGGTAGGATAGTACAGGACCCTTCACTACCAATCACTCACATCAATCAGACATTTTCAGTTTTTTTTAAACAAATTTAATTTATTCAATAATTTCTCATATTATTATGACATACATATTAATTTGAATTCAATAAGTTTGGATTGTCCAATTTTTTATATTGTAATAGCTTTGTAATATAGCAAAATCACATAAAAAAAGTATTTTTAGACGAAATTTTAAAGGCCACCTTGTTTTGCAAACACATTTTTTTAGACAATCAGCGTAATGCCCTAGGCAGAATTAAAATAAAAATATTTTCTTTTACATATATAAGATTGATAAAACGAAAGGTTTTTAAGAAAAAAATTATTATTATATAACAATTACATTTTCCTAAAAATGTATTAATCCTAGGTTTCACTCTTGTTCAAAATCTCGAGATATAGATATATTTATCAGAGGGTTTGCAAACAGGCCAAAAATAACATTTATTTTATTTAAAATCATAAATTTAAGCTTTGTAGGGTTTGAAAAACAATACATAAAAAACATCTTGTCTTAACTATTTTTTCTGTTATACACACTTGTCTTAAGTCAACTTTGTTTTTTTTTTCATGCCAGATTATATAGGCCTACTGTATTTTTTTCAAATTAAGCAACTTTTACTGTATTACAGATTTATTTACAATCCTATTTTGTGACCATAATTAATGAAAGTCTTAAAATACAATGTCTCTTGTACAGTGGCTTCTTTTTGGTAATTTATACTTTGAGGATTCACAAGCACATGATGACAGTAGACTATTGTCTCTATAACTTTCCTACCACTTCAATGTTATTGAAAATAAAGAATAGATTAGGTATTAAATTTATACCGTTATCGTGTGTTTTATATACTGCAATATTTCATGGTGGCAGCAGGGTACATGCTAATATAAGTGAGTTTTACCTACATGATACATAGTTAAACTTGCATACTCAAGTTCAAATTGGCATTGAAGTAAAAAATTGTCTTTGAAAAAAATTGGCTTACAAATTGTAAATTAATTGAAAACATCAATCTGACATGGAAAATAAATGTAACTTTATATTCGAAATATTTTGACTTCATAAAGTCGACTTAGGCAAATTTAGCTGTAATTGAGTTTGGTGAGATCAGATACAGTAGTACACACTGTCTGTGATCTTTTGGCAATATTAATGCACAGTTAATACACTGTAGAAATTGAGTAAACATGGCAGAGATGCCAGCTAATTTTACAGTCAATCAAGTATTGAACTCGACAGTGCCAGAAATGTCGAAAAAAGTAAAGAATTTTCTACGCTATGTTTCAAGGTTAATAAAACCCTGCAGCATAGCCACATACTGCTATGGGCTGGTAAAGAGGGCCTAAGTTTATTTAGCACTTGGCAAACAGATAGAGATTTAAAAGACGCTAAAATATTATAGGAGAAATTCCATGGTTTTTCGGCAGCTGAAAAAATTGAGGAATTAATCAGTAATTTTGTGATGAGAATTAGAGAGAAGGCTCACACTATAAATTACGGAAGGGGCGGGATTAATCAGTAATTTTGTGATGAGAATTAGAGAGAAGGCTCGCACTGTAAATTAAGGAAGGGGCGGGATTATAGAATGATAGAAGCACTGATAGCTGATATTGCATTTAAAAAATATGATTAGTGTTTTTGGGTAAAGACAAAAAGCTGTGATTCGAAGCAACAGTACATCACATAATATTATATTTTATTGTTTCATTCTAGGATAAACATGGAGAGGAAATAAATTTTGTTTGCAGAGTTGCAGTGAAAAGAGTGCGGAATGTTGAAAGTAAAACAGATTTGGATTTATCAACCGAGGCAAACACAACACTAGACCCCACACAACTTCAGTTGAAAACCACACCTGATGGATCTACATATCTGTTACTTTCCTTTCCAAGTTTCACATTACGGTAGAGAGAAAACAAAGAAACGTTATCTACCTTCTCAATTCCAGAAAGTTATAAGTGAGAGTCTCCCTTGTAAAAATGGAGCCACAAGAGAGCGCCTAAAATCTGCGGTTCACAATCTGAAGGCGAAATCTTATTTTACTAAACTAAAGGCTGATTCGCATAAAGCAACAGAAGACACTCATGTTGATACTATTGCAATCCAATTCGAACAAAATATTCCTTTTCCTCATCTCTCAGTAGATGACTGTTTTTACATGAGCAATTCTGGCTTTTTAACTTCTGTATATACAGTGCAAAGCAAAACAATTCGGTTATGTATGTGGCCAGAATTCCCAGACTGGTGCTAATGAGGTAATTTCATGTTTACTGTACTGCATGACATCAAACAGTCAGATGGTGTCACACAACTTAATGTGTTTTCAGATGGCTGTTGTGGCCAGAATCATAATTATGCTGTAGTGCAGTTTCTTTCAACTCTAGTAAAAAAGGCAAATTCAGTAAAATCAATCATCACCTTCCCATACCAGGACATAGCTTTATGTCATGTGATCGCCATTTTAAGAATAGATAAAAAATGAGGCACTGTGGAGTGGTATCCTGAGGGGATAGCAATGTTGCAAGAAAGATGATGCAGATGAACAGATGATGTCATTTTATTTTGAATAAACCAGATATGAAATGAAATGAACGAAACTTTTGAAGTTGTACAAGTTGATCAGGATATGATTCGCAACTACCATGAAAATTTTGGCTCAGCGCTTTTTTAAGATCATGAAACATGGAAATGGGACATACAATGTGTCGGAAAATAAGCAGTTTCAGTTTAGCATCACACACCCATTTGAGATTAAAGTCTCCAAGTGTATGATGGGATTAGATCATCAAAGATTTGCCAAATTAAACATAATGTTGTACCAATTTTTCCAACGAGGCCCTGCTACACTACATAGATAGCAATAAAATCAAAGAAGTTGGAAGACATCAAGAAACTCAATAAAACCTAAGTGAAGCCACCAGAAAACTTGTAAACAAATTCTCATCATCAGATGATAATGGCGAAGATGATTTGAACTCAGATTACGAGGACTAAAAAATACAAGAAAATAAGACATTAAGATTAATAATCAACATCCACACACTACTTAATATGTAGTGTGTGAATGTTGAAATACATCAGAAAACTAAAAATACTCTAATCCTCACTTGGGTATGTCCATGTTACTTTTAATAGTGTCTTTATTTCAACTGCTGCTTTTCAAGTTTAATGAGGCTACTACTTTGGTACATTATTATTATTTCATTCGAGAATTTGAACGGTTATCTTAATTTTAAGTAAATGGCCAAGCGGTTTTGAGTTTTTGCATTAGACAGATGCAGGTCATTGCATTACCCTACCACCTTTTGGGGACGAGGGTAAAATAACTTAAAAATCTAACAATATTTAGTAATATATATATTACAAAAAAATCAGGTATTGTAATGTGTAAAGTTTATGATGATGTTAAAGTTTTGCTTCTTATAAAATTTTTCAAGTGTTTATTCTAATTAAATTTATTGCCATGTCATCTTATTCAAAGAAGGTCCCAACTCCAATAGAAAGTTTGACTTATGGTGTTGTCCTGAAAACAAGAAATTTAATACTGTATGACTTTTATTAATGTTTTATCAATTTTTAAATTTTTCCTTTAGAGTAAATTATCAACATTGAAAATTACACAGAAATATTTAGTATTTTCATTATAACTTACAAGCACTGGTAATTGAAGTCGGGACTTACTTTCTATTAGGTATTCAATTGTCCATCATGGCGACACCAAATTCAGTTTTAATTCAGTTGTAGATTGGGCAGTGCCAGATATGGCGAAAGAATTAAAGGAATTTGAACAGTTCTCACAATTATGGTTCAAGGTACAAAACTTCCAACGTTGCACGGCAGCACAAATACTATTGAGAGAAGGGAAGGAAGGTCTGGGACTGTTTAACACTTGGACGCTCACTGATGCAAAATTAGCTGAACCAAAGAACTTATGGACAAAATTTCACGAATCATTAAGCCCACAAGAGAATTACAGAATTCATAGATTACAATTCCAAAAGATAAGACAAGATGATGAATTGATAGATAATTTTTTCATGCGGATAAAAGAAAAATCTCAACTATTTAAATTCACAGACAATGAATCAGAAGGAAGAATGATGGAAGATATTCAAATACTGTACAGTGAGAATTATTGAGCAAGGATATGTTGAAATCTACTGAAGCAGTTGACATTGCAAAAAGACATGAAGCAAACAACTCATCACATGGACCGATTTAAAAAGGTGAATGAAGCTACAACAATTGGCGCAAATATTCACGCGGCCCGCTTAAGCTTTAAATTGGTTTTTAAATGAGGTTCATAGCTTCAGTATAACTAGAGAAAAATCATTTTAAAACACAGGTGTATGAAAACACGCTTTGGAGAAAATCGACTTTGAAGATAAACAAGTGTTGACTTCCTGTATGTTATTCCATTGATTTTGAAAACACCCTTTACAAAATGTAGTTCAAAAACATGTTTATTGTAAATAAACATAAACAGGAAGAGGGTAATCATAAAATTTAATTACTAAACTTAACAAATCAACACAAATCTTATTTTTGTGAAATTATGACTTTCTGTTAATTTTTATGAATATCTCAAAATGACCTGCTGTACAACTCGACTCATTTTGTCACGACACCTCACAAATATCAATGAATGCAAATTCTGTGGCAGAAAACACAAATACGACAAAGACTATTACCTGATGACAAAATCAAAGTGCAGAAAATGTGGAAAAACAGATAGAAAAGCCAAGGAAAATCATACACCAAAGAAAAAGACCTACAAAACATGCAAAAAGTAGTTCAAGAGCATGATTGACCATGATGAGCCTATCAAAGAAATCCTAAAAGAGTTTGCACACTTACAATCAGCATTTAATGGTTTGCAGGATAAAAACATTGAGTCCTGTGAGACGATTCAAGATTCAGAGTTCTATGATAAAGAAGAAAAATATTTTCAGGTGTCCATGGATAGTGATCAAGGCTAATGTAAAATGGATTTAATAAAAATCCTTCACCTCAGCTTTCAGTACCATCAGCTTTCAGTATTATCTGATCGATCACCAATGCTTCTATAAGTCCCCGATTTTTTAAAAGCCTGTGAAGTGATGTCAATGAGTGTTCAAATCAGAAAAGTCAGCTACCTACTTCTCCTCAACGTCAAACAAAACTCAAACCAAGGGTTGAAAAACCAAAACTGCCAACTTTCAACGAAGATGTACAAACCTATTTATGATAATCGTGATGCTGTTTCTATATCAAGGACAAGCCTGACAGGCAAGACATTTCATCTAATTAAGGGAATTGGTATCGACTATGTCCAGGGTTCATTCCACTTGATTAAAACAGAATAGTGCAAAGTCGCATAACACATCATAGAATGCTTAGCTTGTCTGAACTGAGAGACTGAACATGACCAATAACAGTGATTGGCTTAGGTCACAAATATTACACTAATGAACAGCAGGCCAGTAGAGAGAAAAAGAGTGGGTTCAATAAGCCCCACCACCCAAATTAAAACAAGGCCCACTTTCCCAAACATAAGCCAATGTACTCGAAATACAAACCATCCGAAGGGCACCACAACTCAATGAAAATCCTCTGTAAAACATATGTATTTTGCCAATCTGTAGGACAAATTGGCAAAATACCAGGAAATACAGTACCAGAAAAATTTGGAATTAAAATCGGCACCAATACTTGCACATGATTTGCTGACATATACTCATTTTGATAAAATGAAACTATGAAATTCAATAAGAGTGCTAAATTATTATGTTAGTTGTGCCCTAAGTTATTTAGTTAAAAATGAAGTTCGTAGCAAGGAAAACTTAACAACAGAATGGTTGATTGAAAGAATTAACCATTGGTTATAGTCTTAGTAAATTGAAACCAGGTGTGCATGAATGAAATCAATATCTTAAAAAGAGTTTATATTGATATTACCGTACATAATCTTAAAGAGTAAAAGGTGATTGGAAACCATGGCAAACAGGGATTATTTTAGTAACTACCACTATTTATAATATAGCAGAAGAGCTTCTTGATGCAGGATGCAAATTCCTCTAAACATCAAGGCTTATTCAAGACAGTCTTATTTTTTCATATCAGGCAAAGAACGCCAGTTCTCATACCTAGTTCACACCGACACCGAATTGATGGCGAATTATAAATCGGCGAGAAAAGCAGTGGCAAAGCGTAACTAACATAATAGAGCATGAGAAAGCTTTGAGCAATTCGGGACATTCCGCAAGAGCGCCAAAATTTTTGTAAATTTTAACTGTTTAAAAATTTGACGCGATCTGTCACGAATTGCGTAAAGTAGAGAGAGCATATTAAAGATTAGCAAAGCATCACAAAGCTTATCAAAATTTTTTTCAAAGCGTAGGAAACCCTAACAGAGTTTAACAGAGCTTGGTTCAAAGTGGTGACCCCACTCTGTATGCCCTGTCACCAATTGACACGCTTTGTTAAGATGTCTCAATGTTTTATAAGACCTGGCATCAAGACCTGACATGCCTTCCCATGCTTTCACCCAGGATTGATAGGTTTTCTCACATTTTGACCAAGGATTGACATGATTTTCTATGCTTTCATCAAGGATTGACAAGCTTTGTTACGATTGGCAAGCTCTTTCACTCTTCCACGACACACACGCTCTGTCACCATCCCTATAAATACCACTGGGACTCAAGTTCTTCTAACTCCAATTGTCCAAGTCAAAGAAGTTCTAAATCTGGTGAACCCTAAATCTACTATAAAGTAAAATATGGGACCTAAAAGAGGTCGTGACATAACCAGGAAGTCAGATGTTTTAGAGGACATGTCTTCTACTGATCGATGTATCTGGGAAACCCCTTTCTGAAGGATCACACCGAGACAGTTGAGCACAGAAACAGAGACAAAGATCATGTCTACTTTATAAGATTGTTCATACTCTGGTACATCTTGAACTTCCATATCTTGTTCTTCTGCCAAAGATACAATGATTTTGTGTATCTGCAGCATCTTTATATATGCTCTGGATCAGAGGAATTGGGATCTTGAAAATTTCCATTGCATAACAGAGCTTGATAATCTTATCAGAGCGTTATTTAAAGAATGATAAGTGCATCAAACCTTATCAAAGAGTATTAAAGCATATAAAAACATGATTTAAAGCGTAACAAATCCTGATCAATCAACATCGTAGCGATTCGGGAAATAATTTGTCGCCCAAAGCGGGTACAAACTTCGTATCAAAGCGTATCAGAGCATAACGTATTTGAGGAGATCGTGAGATATTTTGAAAAGTAAACAAATATGACACCGAATTGATCGCCGATTTAAAGCGCAACATTCGCCGTCGGTGTGAACAACGCTTTAGTCACATAGACTTCAAAAGGGCATTAAAATGATAGGCATTGTACAATACAACATATGACAACCACATCCATGGCAGCTACCTGGAAGATGACTGTAAATCCCGTACAGAGTTGTTGATAGATGTTGAGGCCCCATCAGAACTTCATGTTAAGTTGAAAGGGCTGACAGATGACTACAAATAAATCATCTTTTACAGGCAGAGCTTGCAAGTCTATATAATTTAGCTGGTTACTGTATTGTTGTGGTGCACCATTTCATTTGCATATTTGTATGTTGTGACATGTCATCTCATTTGCATATTAGCTGAAGGCACATGTGATGTGTTGTATTTAACAGTTGAGAGTTACGTTACAGGTTCATGTTGGGTTGTGACTGGTCATGTCATGATTTAATAAACGGTACTGAACATTTGAGTTCATACCAGGACAATATATCATACGACGATTTAGTAATGATATTCCAAATTTTCCTTCTGAAATAAATTTAGTAGAATTTTGAAAAGCTTTATTGACAGAACAGGAGGCTAGTGCAGTTATAGCGTATTTGGTAAAAGATCATTTACCTCCAGATGATAAGTCTAGAAAAATTTTTTGCAATCTTATCATCATTTTGTTCATGATGACTTATTGTATCGCGTTTGGCTTACTCGAGCAAAACGTCATGACCCGGAAAGGAGTACTGTGAGACATATATATACCCGGTACACTTGTTGAATTGATATTAAATGTCATGATCATGTCCAAGTTTCTCACTATAGGTTCTAGCAGACTTATAAACAAATTCTTCAAAGACATTTTTTAAAGGGCTTGTATTGCAATATAGAAAATTGGGTGCAGTCATGTATTTTGTGTGCTCAACGAAAAACTCATTGGCATACAGTGCTTGCAACACTAGTTACAATGAAAGTATCCAGTGCATTCGAATGTGTTAGTGTAAACATTTTAGGGCCTCTACCTGTAACAACATCCAGAAATCGTTATGTGCTACGTTTTACCAATCATTGTACCAGATGGCCGAATTTTGGTGTCGTTAAAAGAGACCGGCACATCTCCTATAAATAAAGTAATATTATTCGGGTAGTGTGTAGAGCCATGCAAACTCATAGAATAAATACCAACGCCTATCACCCCCAACGCAATGCCACATAGAAGAGATACAATGCTTTAATTTTAGATAACACTTCGCATTATGTTAATGAATGTCGAAAAAAATCGAGAAAATCACAATTCTGTCAATTAAGTATCCATGCAACAGATGTACAGTGATGTGTACATTGGTGGTAAAATGTAAAATTGATACAGGTGCAGCGCACAATTCCATGTGTAAAGCAGTATGAGCAGACTTGAGTAGCCACAGTTGTCCAAAGTTGATGCTAAATATCTCTCAGCATCAACATAATCTTCCAGTCCTCGGATGTCCAGTGATAACCAATCAGAAATGATTTGTTTCGTGGTGTCAGAAATGCCTGGACTTAATCTTCTAGAAAAAGAAGCTACCAGTAAGCTGGGAATTTCAGTAGATGCACTGTTGGAAATGAACACCAAATTCATTGATCAACCAGTACATACTATCCACAGTCCTGACTTTCATCCAGATGTATCAATTCATAATCCTTGCATACAGATGTGTTATGAATTTCCAGATCTATTCAAACCAGAGTTAGGCTGCTTAAAAGATGTGGAACTGGAAGTTAAATTCAAAGAGAATTCAACACCAGTCTTCGGCAAAGTCCACCCAGTATCATTTGCTATACAACATAGTTTGCCTCAAGCCTATAAGGCAGGGATAGAGGTATCTGGACACCAGTTAAGTTCAATGTAGATGGTACACCTGTGGTACCAGTCTGCAAGGATAACAAATTAAGAGTTTGTGGAGATTACTTTGTTACAGTGAATCCACAATTAGTGGATCATCGCCATTCACTACCTTTACCAGAAGATCTAATGAGTAAATTGTCTGGAGGTCATGGATTCACTACAACTGAATTAGCTGATGCTTACAACCAAATTTGATTGGGTCCTGAAAGTAAAAAACAACTGTCATTTAATACTTACCAAGCAGTTCTCCTACAGACTCTCCTACCACTTGACTTCAAAAGTGCACCGGGTTATTTTCAGAGGATTATGGAACAACTGATAGGTAACCTTCCTAGTTAGCGGACATAATGCTGAGGAACATTGACATAACCTCAGACATCTCTTACAATGCTTACAGGAGAATGGTCTTATGCTTCAAAAACACTGACAGCAATGCAACAAATTCAGAAGGAATCCCTTTCTATCATATTCGCCTTGAATAAATTTCATCAGTTCCTATATGGACGAAAGTGACAGTGACAGATCACAAGCCATTGATATCACTATTTACACCTACTACATCAACACCCGACTCTAGCTGCAAATTGCTTTAGCCCAGTGAGCTCTAATATTGAATCAGTATGACTCCACTTTCACAGGAAGGGACAAGAATCATTAGAGCTTATAAGTTTGGGTGAGGGATATGAAATATCAGACTACTACACCCAACAGCCAAAAAAAAATAAATTGTTTGACATACTGTTGGTTGTGCTCATGATTTAGTCCTAAACCAGAGGCCTACGGCTGCCGACGTTCCTATGCACAGTTGAATTAATAGTACACCTCCATGTGACCTTTGATTCCAGTCTAGAATGTCGGTAATGGCCTAGGATATTGCAC
>JAOTQE010078205.1:3987-16006 GCA_025631205.1 Nesometra sesokonis
CCGGACCCCCGGAGTTGGCCTCCCCCCCCCCGTCGGGGACTATGGCCCCCGTCGGGCAAATCCTGGCGCCACCACTGTGCACTTGGTCATTGATGACTTACTGACTAACGATTGATTTTATTGATTGACCAAAAATATAGTGTTTTGACAAAAACATTTTTACATAATTAAAACGAACCGGAACTGGTAATGCAGGGGCGGAATTAAGGTGGTGTGGGGGAGATGGGCCGGCTACGCCCCACCACATTCTTTCGAATAGCGAAATATATCAAAATTATTAACATTGTCTATAAACATAAAAATATTCAGCAATTATAAGACAATAATTGATCGCTCAACACGCCCTGAGGTCATTTCCAAAAAAATTGAAGACCAAAATTTCCCAGGGAGCATGCCCCTGGACGTCCCTAAAACTTTAACTCTGTACCCCCATCCCCCTTCAAAACTGATATTGTATAATACTTGGCGGGTGCCTTCCAGTTAGTGCTCATATCACAATGGGATCATGTCTCTTCGTGTATTTGTTGTAAACATACAGTATTTTTTCAGTGCTTTAAAATTTTGTTATTAATTATCATAAAATACTGTAGACACACCATATGTAGTTTTTAGTAGTGGCAACCTTAATTTTTTTTATAAAAAAGGAGTCGTTCGCACCCCGACCCCCACCCCGTCCCTTTGCCGGCTGTACGAAGATAAGTCAGGTATTAATAATTAAATGTAGGATATGGTAGACCTGCCAAAAAGTGGGCATGTTGAAACCTGACCAACCGCACCGGTGGCTATCCTGATTTGGAAGGAGAAAGACAATTATCTATGCCAGTAAAACCAAGCCAATGTTGACACATTTAAAATGTTTTGCTTTTGTGTTTTTTTTTTATTTCGATAGAAAAGTTCATAGTGAAGTTAAAGGAGAAGATGGAATATAGGCCTAGTGTTGAGAGTAAAATTAGGAATCCCGTAGACGTTAGTAAGGTATGGTCTCTGATAATGATATTCGTAATTGTCGTCATCAACATTATCATCAACATAATCATATCATCGTCATCCTCATCATTATCATCATCATCATTATCATCATCATCATCATTTCGGCGTCAACGTCATCGTCGTCATCATCATCATCATCGTCGTCATAATCATCATCATTACCATCATTGTTGTCATTTTAATTGTCGTCGTTACCGTCTCTTTTTAAGAGGATGACATTTCTTTCCTCCCATATTCTGACGTAAAGGTCTAAAAAGATTGCGTTATTTTTCTAGAAAATTGTTATCCTCACTGATCCTTAGTGACTTTTTAAAGAAGTTAAAACTATACTGTATTGTTTTCCAAACTGTTGTGTATTCAATTAAATGCATTCTTTTATAGGTTGTAATGGATAAAGAACGAATTCGCCACCGCTTCGATTTACGTCGAAAACATGTCACAAGCTTGTGTTCACACGGACTCTATCAAACACCGAACAGGAGTCGGATAGGGAATATTATTGTGGTTGATGACTACAAATTATTATACTGCTCAATACCAAAAACCGGTTGCACAAACTGGAAACGTATTTTCCTGGTTCTACGCGGCCAATATAACTCTACAAAAGATATACCACAATCAAAAGCCCATCAAAAGTTTAAAACACTCACCGAAGTAACAGATGAAGAAGAAAGAGAGAAGATATTAAAAACATACAAGAAAGTTATGATACTTCGAGAACCATTTTCCCGAATTTTATCCGCTTATAGGAATAAATTCGAAGAGAATAATCCAAAATCCAGTAGATTCAGAAAGCCATTTGTATCTCACATTATCAAGAAATATGGGGGAAATAAATCCGTTGATTCAACCTTAATGAAAGGGAATAATTCTGTGACATTTCGAGAATTTGTTCAATATTTAGGCGATACTACAAACGATCTTTCATCTTTACCAGAAGAACATTGGCGCGAAACTCATCGTCTGTGTTTACCTTGTGAAATAGATTACGATTACGTCGGCCATTTTGAAACCCTCCATGAGGATTCGCGGTACATTTTAAATGTTCTTAAAATAAATCTTGAGTTTCCAGCTTCAACAAACCCGACGAATGCCTCGTCTGTTTTACAGGAATACTACAACAAGGTTAATTCTACGGAAATCAAAAATCTTAAGGATCGATATCGAATTGACAGTTTGCTCTTTGATTCGAGATGAGGCTTCCTTTAATATTTTGATTTGGTATCCATGTGTCTACTAGAAGCAGATTGACTACAATGGATTTCCAGTTCAGTAGAGTATGAGCTTCTGTAAACATCGCCAGTTCATGCACCTTATTGGGCGTGTACTGTTAGCTGTTGGAGTTCTCTGCCAAAATCAGGTTGACTACAATGGATTTCCAGTTCACCAGAATATGACCTTCTGTAGCTTTGACATTATCACCAGTTCACCCACCTGCAGCATTAGCGTGTAGGCCTACATGTTACCTGCTGGAGTTTTCTGCTCAAATCAGGTTGGCTTTTATAATTTCCAGTCCCTTATACTGTGAGCTTCTGTAACATCGTCAGATGGTCAGTATCATCAGTTCATCCGTGTACCTCTGCTGGAGTTCTCTGTTCAAACCAGGTTGGCTGTTGTGAATTTCTAGTCCCTTTTATTGTGAGCATCTGTAACATCGTCAGACGTTCAGTATTACCAGTTCATCCACCTGTACCTTTGTGTTGTCTGCTCAAAAACCAGTCTGGGGCCACGGTGAGCTTACTCATAGCCAGTTACTCATCCAGTCGTTGATGTCACCCACTTATTACCCGTTGTTCTCTGCTAAAAGCAATGTTGGCCAACACTGTACGTCTTACACCTTGTCAGTTACAACTTTTAATAGTCTTGAAAAAAGGAAATCCAGATCAAGTCTTTTGTCGGATAAGTAAATTTCAGGACTGACTGTTTCAGAGAGGTAGGCCTACAGGAGCCATGCTGTGCAATATTGATAAATCTATAAATTTTATCTTAAACTACATTTTAAGTCAAGTGCGGTAATCTAAACCATTTTGTTTATACTGCAAGATTATATAAATTACATTATATACGGAATTGATTTATCCTTGTTCACTGATCCTTGTTCGAAGTAATATTTACGGATCCGTAATTAGTAAAAGACTATTTACGGATTCTGTCCCAATTTCAACACCAGATGGCGCTATCTCATATGACGCTGGTACCGGTTGCGACCGCAGTGTTCAGCGTTGCACTGAACTCAATCAATGAACAAGAATGTATGAATCCAGTATAAAAAAAACAAATATATACTGAGATAAAAAGTTCTGAAATAAAACTATGGGTCCCTCAGTGACTGCAACTGCAAAAGTACTATTTGCAATCATTTTGGGACCGATAGTTTTAACCAGAGATTTCGTCTCAGTATAAATTTGTATACTAATCCATTTAAATAATATTAATTAGATATCCTCGTTAGTTTATGGAGGGCGCGGCGGCCTGGTGTTGTTTATTATTCAGTTAGAAAATTGTACTCTATATATTCATAGTTATACTTTATAACGTTAATACACAAATAAATTGAACGACAGATATCAATAATGGGTTTATTTTATTTGGCTCATTTGCGTTATTGGTACATTCAGTTAGATGAGGATTATTAGGAGACAGGGTTGGCATTTAGCTCAGTTGACTAATCCGCTAGTAGTCGCTGTGCTTGCGCTGGACCATAGAGACTTGATCCCTGATTTGATCGAATACACTGCCACCTTCCTTGTGTTTCCGCTGGAAATTCGAAATACAAATTAATAACCAACCCTTTTTGGATAAAACGTTTAGTTGTAATCCCGTGGACAACATGGCCCATATGTACGTTAAAGAGCGCAGTACACTCTTCGCAAGAGAGTTGGTGGTGGATAATCTCCCCGTGTACTGTATACTCAAACACACCAAAAAACTTACTAAAAATGTCCTTGGAATCACATCACCGAATAATTCAAATAAAAGACGGCTATAAATTGAGCATACTTGCATAAAATAAGTTGTAAATGTACATGTAAACACACTTTCAAGGAACGTCGACTTCAGGAAAAACCAACCGTCTTTTTCAATGTTTAGGTTACGTAAAGATTTGAGTTAAATATTGAGGTTTCGTAATTGTACGAAATTACGAAAACGGATACGGTACGTCATACTTCCATTTTTGAAAGTTGCTAAATGTGTTCAAAAATATATAAATTTCTATCTACTGATTGTTGATGATCATCGTAAAATACCAACCAACTGTGACTGATATTTAATGTGTTCAAATTAAACGTTAAAAGAATGATGACGTAACCGTTTTTATACTGTATTTGTATATCGTAAAGTTGCGAAACCTCACTGTTACCTAAAATGGCGATCAATTAGATTACAATGGTTAAAATATTTACTTTTTAGAAAACTGTATCCCATTCAGGCGACTTCAGCCTTATTTTTTAGGGGAAATGAAATGATTTCTTTGCAGCTAGAGACCACTTTTTCTTTGACATTTTATATCGTAAATTCAGAAACAATAAAAGAAGATTAAGCAATTAATAAAAAAAAAATAGTCGAAAGACCAGAATCATAAAACATTAAAAAACATTACATTAACGTTTGGCTTTCATTTAAACATCTACTACCATTAATTAAAATATTGTTTATTCTGTTATATCTGCAGTAGGATTTTTCAAAAAGTCAAAACAAATAAACTCAACGGAATACGCGTCAATTCTGAACAAAATCGATGTTTGCTCATTTGAAATTAATTGATACTCAAAACACAATGTTTTATAAATAAATAATAATTATCAATAGTAACTCCGTTTGATACTGTGACTGTGGACCTACTGTGAACGTGGAAAGTTAGCCACAGTTGACCTGCTGAAATAATATTTCCTTTGTTGATATCGCTTGTTTATTTCCTAGGCTTATGCTACCTGTAATATACAATTAAATAAGTGCATCTTTTTTTTGTGTGGCGGTCGGAAAAGTTTGAGGGCGCTTTATTTTTTAAAACAATACTATTCGAACAGTGTATATTTAAGCAGGTCATACAATTAAATCTTTCTTGCCCTTCTGCATTGATTGGGCTTAGAAAGCCGAAACCGATCCTCTGGAGATAACAGGACTAATTCCCAGTCCTCACTAAATTTATTTTGGTCGGGATTTTTTTACCGTTAACTTTAAATATAAATAAAAAATCATGGGTCATTCTTGTCCATCATAAAGGCCAGGTTAGTTGATATATAAACAGACGAATACTTAGGCCTATTTATTGTGCTCTAGGTCTGGCCGTGTGCGTTCTATGTGCGTCGACCAACATCTCTTGTGGTCCTCTCAGCTACTCGCAAATGATAAATTAAGAACTCTAAATTGCGCATGTTAAATGGAGAAATGTAGTGGAATGCAATCAAGTATTCAGAACAGCAGTCTTCTCCCTGTGGAAGAAAAAAATATTACATGTTATAATACGGAAGGGCGGATCCAGAATTTTTGGTATTTTAGGGAGGGCGGGGCGTAGAGTAGGGACTTGGCTTGACCGGTGAATCAGGTGCTATTGCTTAGCCCGATTTGTTCTTTTCACGCAAACAAAAATCTTATTTGCACTAAAAATTACCTCTATTTTATATACAACTGAATTTACCGTTTGTTTTTTGACTTATTAAACATTAAAGTCAATCAAAATATTTTCAGGTTAATTTTAGGGGACGAGGGGGTGAATGCTTGAGCATTTTAAGCACTCTCCTTATATCATCCACTGGTAATTAGTTCTGGAAGAATCAGAATCAGACACATTGATGAGTAGACATGTCGCGAGACTGTAATTATTGCTTTTTATTCGGTTTGTTTTAAATTCCTTTAATGTCTATCGTCAAACAAAGGTACAGGTAATACGATCCACCTACTATGGGATGCATTGTGACTTCATTAACTTCTGGCGAATTTTTGGTGATTTTTCTCGCATGGAACACTGGTGGCACCGCGAGAAAACCGTCGCAAAATGTAGTAAGCTTAGGTTTATGTAAGAAACCACAGATTAAAGTTCAATACTTCCCTAGGAAACGTTAACACAGATTTTACTCATCAGCACCCTTTTGAAAATATTTCAATAGATTGATATTTATGGTAGAATTGACAGCTTAAGAAACATGATCATTTAGGAATTGTCAACCATAGGTGAAATTCTAAACAGTGCGAAAATTGCTTAATTAAGACACAGGGGTTCAAAAAGTAAATTTTGAGTGAATTGTCGGATAATTATCGTTACGCCCATAGAATTGGGTAATTATCCGATAATTTTATTACATCAGAATAGGTTAAACACCCGTTTCTGCAGCACTTTTATCGGATAATTTTTATTGCGATAATTTATCGCATAATGCGGAAACACGGCCATATAGTTTCAATACTTTCTCTACCAAAAAGTCACTTAATCTTCTAGAAAAATTAACCATCCTCTTACCTCAGTTGTTTTAGTCGGTGTAATTTGCCAATACCATTTCGGAAGAGTGCCCTTGTTTAGGAACCACTGTAATCCAACGGGTAAAAATCTTATCCGATTTCGGGTGTCACGTGAGTTGCCGGCTTTAACCCCTGCATTCTTTAAACATTTTCCAATCATTAAATCTTCAGCTTTATTATTGGTATGATTAGTGCATAGTTTATTATTATCAATAACACTCATGAATCTCGTAAGAGCTGCTTTGCTTAAAACATATCCACCACCACCACTCATATACTCAACATTCAACTGGTTAAAATTGTGTCCGTAAAACACAGGATCCGATGTATTTTTATCGGACAAGAAATATCGAAGATTATCAACGATTACGTAAGTATCGTCATCGGCTTTCAGGAACCAATCAGCGTCGTTCAAATGGTTATTGTAGATATGTCGAAACGCCTCCCTTGTTTTCCCCCAGAGAAACTTATAGCCCTCTGTTACAGGAAGACCGATAGCCGGAAAACTTGCGTTTTTCTCCGTGCTCATAAAAAGCGTAACGTTACAACGCCGTCCCCACGTATCACGCACATGTACCGCTTTATTCATCAAGTTTGCTGGTGACGTCAAGACCCAGCAGAGGATTCGAATGTTTTGAAACGTTTCTTCTTCCGCCTTAGTGTCAGTAATGCTTTTCTGTAAGGTGATAGTTTCTAGTAAAATAAGAATATGGTGATGTAAAACACAAAATACTATTTGAAAATGAAATAGACCTATCCCTTATCCACGTTTTGCTTATTGCCAGAGGACCAAAATTAAACAAGTTTTCATTTTTGTCAAAATTGGAGAGAACATGAATGGCATATTAAAGGTAATGGAAGTCGAACATGAAAGGACCGCGCACACTGACCGCCTGACTAACTTAAACATACGTGTATTACTTAGAAACTGGCTCCAGTAAAAACTGTAAGAAGGAAGGTATAATGTAAAGGCGGATTTCGAAAATAAATTATAATGGAAATGCGGATACACCGGGATAAGCTGTATCGGAAAGGCGAATCTCCATGATAATAAAAGGCGTAATTTTTTTTATTGGTGGGGGCGGGGGGTATCCTATTGAAAAGCGGGTTTCCAGAATAATTTATAATGGAAAGGCTGATTTTTAAGTATAGGATCCCCCCTCCCAACCCCTGAGGCTGCAATTGAGGCCAAAAATACATAGACAAAAATGCGGGACATCTGTAGCATTAACTTGGTACGAAACACGGCAAATCTGCCATTAAGCCTGTTAAGCCCCTCATTAAATCCGCCACGGGGAATACATAACCACCGACTACGAGTAAGAGTTGATCCTACCTTTTTTCTGGGTTCCATGATTAAATTTCGTTCCATTTCTGGTAGTATTTGTTGTCATCTGCTGCATTGAGTTTTCTTCTACGACGTTGTACACGACAGTTCGTACGTATCCTCCAGAGCTAAAATGCATCCAACTTGCAATAATAAACCCGGCCACGAACGCTGATAAACAAAGCAGGTATATTTTAGTTACGACAAGAAGACCCATGTCAATTTTTAACGATAAATTTATAAACAGAAGAGCACTGAAGAATCACGGTGTCCAAATTACTTGGAAATGTTTTAGAAACTTCCCGAAGACCAAACCTCGACCACTATAGAAACCGTGACAGAAAAGATAAACATTAATATTAAACCTCTGGAAGAATAAGGCAACAGATCGTTTTTAATGAAAGCAAATCCTCCTCGGAAACACGTAGAGAGGCAGAAAGCTCATCTTGATAACAGCTACGATGATAGGGTATATACAGCAGGTCTACGTCGCCATGCTCTTGACGTCGTCCCTCTTTAGTGCAGCCAATGTGCACGCGTGTATGTGTTGATGTTACCGTATTGTTCCTTAAAGCCTGAAGCAAGATTAATGTTCTCTGGTCGACCTCGATGGTTGGTAGACCTACTAGATCTTCAATATGATCACCCGTGTGACCCAAAAATGAAAGTTGGCCTTTGATTTGGTAAGTTGGACGTCCTAAATATATGCTGATTTGAGTCAACAGCTTTGGTGAAGTAAGACCAGATGAAGAAAACATGAGCCGGTTGAAAAGACGACGTTAATGAAGACAAAAAACGTATTGAAAGAATGTACATTAAGAATTGGTTACTGGAGTTGCAGTACAACAAATACTGTTATGTCACCAACACCATTAAATTAAGAGCAGACATACTGTTTGCGCATACAGGCATGGAAGTACATTACAACGTAGGTCTCTTTCGTAAAATCCCCATAAAATAGAAGAGATAAAAACAATTATTTAGCAGAGAGGTTTGATATCAACTTGGTTCTTGGGACAGAGAAAACAATACAAAGTGACCGCATATCATTGACTGCAGTCATAGGCTGGTAAAGTACATCATTTGACATTGTTTGTTTACCCTTCACCAGAAGTGAAATAATTCAACACAAGTTATGGATTTATAGTATCGGGATTGTTATTCTTGATATTGTCGGTTGTTCGGCGTTGAAAAGTGTTCGGATGAATAGCTTTCAATATTTAAGTGTCCAGGTAGTGATGCTTTTTAAGCACAATCAGATTGCACTTGTTTGTAATCAACCAATAATAAGCTCGCTATTTTTTCAATACTGAGTGAAATCCGAAAGGTCCACTAATCAACTTCAAGTAAAAAAGTAGGCCTATATTGCATACTCCAAGCAATGAGATACACGCCATCGTGACAAGATTCAATATTTCGACATAAATTATGTCATCATCATTCCTTTGCTTGGAGTATCCATTATACTTTCTTACTGAGTGAAAATTGTCCATCCTGACACTTTTCAACGCTGGACAGTTTACTTCGGTATACATGCGGTCATAGTGGTTTCTATGGAAACAAAAACGAGTGAATCCATACATGAAGTAACAATCGCTTAAATACACACACATGTACACGATTATAAATGATGTTATAACGGGCCTAGTGACATATAAATATTATTGTAAAGTCTGGTGAGTACGATTACCACGGATCCAGAGGTCAAACGTGGTTATCACACATGGAAGATCTTTCTGATTGGTAGGATAGGATAGTTTCCATTAACTTCAATCCCAACATGAGTGGGTGGGGTTTCTGAAATTTGTACAATTTGTACCTCTAGATGCTCGAAAATAGCATTTTTGTTTATTTTGTACCTTCCTTTAAACGGATCAGTTCCGTGTAGTTGGAAAAGTGGTTGAGGTAAGCACATTAAATTTGGAACATCTATTTGTTCGGAAATGAAAATAATCTTTTACATTAATGGTTTTAAAACTTGTTACAAAATTGAGACTACTATCACTGCATAATTTGGTAGGCGGCGCTGCACCTGACGCACCGGTTGCACCGCAACCCTTTAGACGCGAAAGGAAAGCTATAAACAGCTTTTTAGAAATGTCTGTCTGTTTGTTTGTTTGTAATTGTATGGTTCGTCATTGACTACATAGTAACATTATAAAATGGTAACAAAAACTATCATAAATAGATAATGATATATTTTCCCATAAATATTGATTTATACTGTTAATTGAATAACGCATAAATAACATTATATTTTTTAATGAAACATTATGGGAATTAGCAAATTTCTGACAATTTAATGACCGAAATAAAAGAGGGAAGTCTTGTAAATTGATGATTAAATTGCGTGTCTAATATAATTCATAATTCACTTGACGTAGACGTCTAACTTTGTTCATGCTTAGTATCCTCTATCAATTCAAAGATTCTCATAACGTTTTCAATGGTGAACATTTATGGTATTTGTGTTTTAACTTCAGTTATAACTTTTGGTAAGTTTACTTGGAAATTGTTTTTATAGTAGTGTAATTTTTTTGGGGCTTTCGTGATTGTTGAGTGCAAGGGTTCGTTTCTCCGTGGATTTTTCATCTATAGTAAAATTAGAAAACAAGCGAGTGTGGCCCTCGCCAAAATGTGGCGAAAATCTGTAGGAGCTCAAAATCCTAACTGGCCGCCGTTTTTTTCAGTAGCAGTCTATATCTCAGCAAACTGGCCAAAGGGATTATTCAAAATTTATTTCTATTTGACCCAATGAAACATTTTGTCCAAAAATGACTAGAGATTGAATTCTTGACCTTTAACCTGTAGTGCATGTAGCGTTAACAGTCAATATCTCTGGAACTGTTAGCCGTAGGGTTTTATTTGGGTGTCAAATTGTTCAGAATACATACATTTCTAATTTCTCTAATGGAACCTTTTTTCCAAAAATGACCGTAACAAAAGTTTTTGACCTTACTTCTACATTACACATATTTTCATTCTATCTCTGTAACTATTGGTCATTGAGAGTTGTATGTGGTTTAAAAATGTTCAGAGCATACATTTTTCTATTTGCTATGACCGGAAATTGGGTCATTGATCTTTGACCTAGAATGATTACAGATTTTTTTTGTATCTCTGTAAATATAATCGTCACTGAGAGGTGTATGTGTTGCCCCCCCCCCCCTTAAATCCACCACTGTTGTCAAAATGGTTAGAACAAACACTTTTCAAAGTGCTACAATAGATTATGTAACTTAATATTGAACAGAACTGGGGGGGGGGGGTATTTTGACCTTGGGCCTACAGTAAATGTTACATTGATACAAATTAATCTCCGTAAATACTAGTCATAGCCAGTTCTATATTGCATCAGGATGATCTGGACATCATTTTCATTTGATGTAATACATTATATGTTTTAAAATTGAGCAGATATGGAGTTATATTTTACCTTTGACATAAGGTATTGCATGATTTCTACCATGTCGCCATAACTACCGTTAGGGGAATACTAAATGTAATTGGTAATAGAATGAGAAAAAGTGGGTTTTTTTTTGTTTTTCATAGAGTGGTGTTTTTCCATTCTCATCTTTTTATAATGGTTTATTTTTTCCATTTTTATCTTGGCGGCCATATTGAATTTTTAAATGGCTAGCATTTTAAGACATGTTTTTAAAACAACGTTGACTTTTGAATTATAAACCACAGATTATAAATATTTTACAAATTTTACAATGCGGTTATTTTTTAAATACCATATGGAAGCCATTAAATATAAAACTGTCTATAATATTCTTAGGCGCATTCCTTCTATTTTCACTGTGGGTATCTTCTAACTAGACTATTTAGTATTTTAATTAGTCGAAATGATATTACATCTAGTCTATCTGGTATTCAAATTGACATAAATTATGTTGTTTATTTAAATGTATTCATTTTATTCATGTATTTTATTCAATATAGTGATACTGAACTCTGAATAGCATTTTCAGAGTAATTTGCAAGCATCTAGAGGTGTAGTGTTGTACAATTTATCCAACCATGGTGTTCTTTAATATTCTTATTAATTTTGCAGCTACGACTTCTGCTACCACTAATGTTGCTACCAATAAAACTGAACGTAAGCTATTATTATACTAATTATTATTATTATTACTATTATTATTATTATTATTATTATTAATATTATTATTATTATTGCAGCTACGACTTCTGCTACAACTAATGTTGCTACTAATAAAACTGAACGTAAGCTATCAT
>JAOTQE010078227.1:0-16002 GCA_025631205.1 Nesometra sesokonis
TTTTGTGAAATTATGAATTTCTGTCTATTTTTGTGAATATCTCAAAATGGCCCGGCGTACAACACGACTCATTTTGTGATGACACCTCACAATTTGACATTAGACCTTCTGTAATTTGATTATCTCACCTACAATGCTACTTAGTTGTGAGCCTCACATTTTAAATTACCTTATCTCAAGGTAATAGCTTAAATTTAGATCCAGATGGATAATGTATGTTTTTTTTTCAATTATATTGAAGTCTATTAGCATCAATTATGAAAAGTTATATTTTAACATAAGCTGACATATATTGAGGAAGTAAATTTTGATTTTGAAGAGGATGAATGCAAACAAAACATAAAACATCCTGTTTGCAATAAAATGATTTAACTAAATATATACAGGGCTTGACATTAATGCTTATTTGGTTGTATATCAATTAGTATGACAAGTAATTTTTATTTGTTTTTACTTGCCAAGCCCATTCAATCAATCAAAAACATCAAGACCTCTGGTGTATGCAAAAAAAACTGTCCACTAAACAACTTCAAGTAAGAAAGTATAATGCATACTCCCAGCAATGAGATACACACCATCATATAAGGATTCAATATTTTGACATAAATTATGTCATCATCAGGAAATCATCATCCCAATGACATAATTTATGTTGAACCATGATACGATAGCATGTATCTCATTGCTTGGAGTATGCATTGTACTTCTCTTATTTGATATCTTTAGCTCACAAATTATATTTAGAGAAATTTTGCTGGTTATTACACCTAAATTATTGAATTCTTTGCCTTTATATATTGAGAGTTCCATACTCAATTTAAATTTTAAGAGTCAATTTCCTTGTCAACTAGTTTCTAACTAGTTCTGCCCTGGAGGAGGCACCCGAGTTCAGGGTGACCAAGAAACAACTTGCCAAGGTACATCTTAAAGATCCTTTGCCAGCAACAATGGCATACATATTCCCATATCATGGTTTGGGTGCCGGCTTAGAAGCATTTTCTCATCTTTTTCATCTCCGTTGTTGCTAAAAGTGAACCAGAGAGCATCTGTAGAGAATAATTTTCCCAGGCCCTAGGCAGGCCCTGGACCCACCTATTGTTGTCATTTTCCTGTTAAAACCTCATACCTGGGCTTGTCCAACTTGGAATTGGGGCCCCGCTCTTTCTAGCTCTGCTGGACCCGCCCCTGCTTTTGTATTATAACTTTTATTAGATTTTTTACTATTTCTTTTTTCAAGTGTACATTACTGTTAATTTTGCAGGAATCATTCAACAATGTAAAACAATGGTTACAAGAAATTGATCGTTATGCATCAGAGAACGTTAATAAATTACTGGTTGGCAACAAATGTGATTTGACAACGAAAAAGGTTGTCGATTACACAACAGCTAAGGTAGGTAAAACAAGACAATCAACAAGATTCCAACCCTTGTCGTAATTATGGCTGAATTTTCCCCTGGCCACCAGTTTAAAATGAAACCGCTGATTTTACTTGCAGATTGTTTACGCCTGTTTCCCAGTCGATCGTTAATCCCAAAAACTGTGATTTGAATTGGCGTTTTGATCGTTAATTTTGAAAAATGACGATTTTGCGCAACGACAGGAAAAGGTTTCACTTTCGATGTTAAAAAAGTTTGACGATTTGGGTCGTCAACGTTAAATCAAGTTCAACTTTGACGATTTGGATCGTTAAATTTGGGTGCTCGTGAGGCAACATTACCCGCGTCAAGAGTTTACATGTTTTGGGCCTAGAAATAAATCACATTTTGTTTATTAAATTTTCGGGAGTTGTAACTTGCTTCAGAACATAAAATATAGAATTATCAAACTAATATATAAAAATTGGACTTGAAAAGTTTCTTAAATTTTTTTACTGCGATTTTAATTTGTTGCGCACTGCGTAGTAAATAACTGAAATATATCCGTCCAGCGTGATTTGAATTTTATCGTTAATTTTTTAACTTTTTTATAACGATTCAAAATGCTGTTTCAAATCGGCAATTTTGGAATAACGATCAACAGGAAAACAGGCTTAATGGAAAATGCATCAATTTGCCATGAAATATAAATTTGTATTAGACATTTGTCAACTTATCTAGATTTGAAATGAAGGGAGCCCTTTGGAAGATGCTAAATACAAATATTTAATAGTCAATCTTGAAAAAACTTTGACTTTAAAAAAATTGACTTAGAGATTTTTAATTGATGGGAAACTCATCAATCAGGCAGGACAAATAAATTGAATTTGGAAAATGTTGACCTAGTCGACTTAGGAGAGTGTAACTGTACAAAATATGCCTTAGAATAAGGCCCTACAAACCTTTTGCCCTGTCCACTTTCCTGTGAATGATGGTATGTAAGGTGTACAATATACACTATAAAACATTTGATTCTGTTTTAAAACTTTTTAGATTAAATAAAAAGGTCCAATAATCTCTACCTAACATTTTCCAAAATATAACGGCAACCAAACAGTCAGGGATGTCACCAGCTTTTTTGAGTGCCGGACGGCAAACAGCACCCCCTTTGTTGTGAACCATGACCCACCCATACGCACACAATGACTCATGCTGTTCAAGTGTGCGATGAACAAGAAAGAAGGGCAGTTATTTCATTACGTTACAAAACGTGAGCTGTAGTCTTTTGTTTTAGTAATACTAGGCTGGGATTATTATTGTTTTTTGACGTATCAGTCACATTTTATTGAAATTGACAATCGTTAAGGGTAGAAATAATACTGGTGGTCGCTAGCCTAGAAATGCTTTGGAATAATAGTGGTGGTCGCTAGCCTAGAAATTCCGGATGGAAAAGTTTAGTGCTGGACAGGACTGTCCAGCGTGGTGACATCCCTGAACAGTGTGTTTGTGTGTAAGGTTTATAGTGTGTGGTCCTACCGAGTGTAATTACCGCCACCAACAAAGTTGGCAAGGTTGGGTTTTTAGTTGTGTTGGTGGATGTGTTTTCGTGTGTGTATTTGTGTGTTTGTCTGTTTTCAGCATAACTTAAAAAATAATTGACAGATTCTGACGAACTTTTCTGGGAAATTCGGAAGTTAACAATTGTCTCAATTTTGTGAAATTCACCGTCGCCTAATAAAAACTCCTCAACTTATATAATTTGTATCATGCCCAACCACACATAACTAATAGTGCCAGCCAGGTACATATTGTAAATGTGATGATTACAGTAGAAAAATGTAATGCAAGCCTCGATTTTTTGTTTTTGTTTTGACTAGTCCACTGGGCAAGTGGATTTTACTTTTTTTGTGGTTATTGCTAAAATTATCCCAAATTGTAAGGGATAAAAGTCATCCCGTAAAAGCATTAGAAATCCACCACATTATCCTATAATAAAGACAATAAGAATTTTATTAAAGAAAATTAAAGAACCCATTTTTTTACTTTTAAAATGTGTTCCTGGGCAATACAGTGTTTTTGGTATTATAATGAACACTAGTGTTGATATGTTTGTAGATTTTTCCAAGGAATTAATGATTGTGTAACTATTAAAATTGATTTAAATTGTAGGAATATGCTGACCAGCTTGAAATACCATTCCTTGAAACTAGTGCAAAAAACTCAACCAACGTAGAACAGGCATTTATGACGATGGCTGCAGAAATCAAGAACCGCATGGGACCCGGAAGTGTACCCTCATCAGATACGTCTAAACCCGTCAGAGTAACGCCAGGCACGCCCGTCAACCAGAGCAGCGGAGGCTGCTGTTCTTAAGTAATCGTTTAGCCGGACAGTGTAGAATTTAAAAATTTATAAAACAAGCAAAATCAATGTGCTCGCTTATGGACTTAAGTGGGTGATTAAAACATTGTAATTTGCTGGTCGCACATGATGCAAAAAAAAAAAACAACAAACCATTGATCAGTTTCTATCATCTGAATCCTCTCCCCAAAACCAGGATCCTAGGCCTGCTTGTTTGATAAAAAATGTTTACCACGATAATAATTAATTTTTATTTCCTTTATTCTAGTGTAACTAATTAGTATAATTTATATTAACATATAGATATATATGTATGCACGCATGTATGTTTATTTGTAAAATGTGTATTATATGGTTATGTAAATATATAACTGTGCATGTACAGGTAATTCGTACGTGTCTATGTATTTACATAACAGTATCCAGTGCCCAATTCATGATAAAGCCGCGTGTACGCCTGTGTTAATTAACGTAATAAATTGCAGAATTAGTAGATAAAATAAAACGGTGGATATTCCTCCAACATAATTTAGGTAGGGAGATTGATTTTCTAAATTAAGGTTTTACGACAGCTCAATCCATTTGAATTGAGGTGCGAGAACACAAGTCGCATTAAAATATGTTAACTGAATATTTCTGTGAGATCTTGCCACAAAATGAGTCACAGTGGCTGTGAGATCAATAGGTCTGAAGTTCTATGTTGAGAAATTCAGTTGCAATAATGTTGAAAAATGTCCTTTATGCAGGTTTTCAGACATCATAATCTATTAATTGTATTTGGGTTAATTTTGAGGGAAATTTTCTCAACCACATTTTATTAAAACTTCAAATGCTCATGTCTTTGAGTAACCTTATACTATGAATATAATTAAAAGCTCAGATTGCAGCTTATTGTATGCTTAAGTGGAATAAAATGCAATAAGGCTCATTTTCCAACAATGACACTCGTTTGCCAATGACACTCATTTTGTAGCTAGACCTCGCATTTAAAATGTGCTTTGTGTAAATGGTTCTTCCAATTCTTGTCAAGTTTTTTGTAGATGGCTTCTTTATGAAATCTATAAGCAAAAATGCTAAAGAACGAGTAATATATTTGTAAATATTTTGAGCCACAACTTAGAAATAAATCTGCGTTTACGAAATTGAGAGCTGTTGATTTAATGCACCGTTTAAGCTCATATATGTTACTTTGATTTCGAAGTAGCGTGTGGTTTCCAGAAATCTGTATGTGTTATATCGCCCCACAAACATTCCAAATATCTAAAAGAAATTGTGAACGGCGATAAACAAGCTGGAGAAGAAAATGATACATTTCATGAAAGTATGTTGTTGAAGCATGATCCATGATGTAAACGGTGTTAGTAAATCAATAATTCTGGTGCACAATGCAGTCTGTTAATTGGTAGTTGGCCTGATACAGTATAAGAGTGTTAGCCATCGGA
Organism: Nesometra sesokonis; assembly: GCA_025631205.1. Classification (NCBI taxonomy): domain Eukaryota; kingdom Metazoa; phylum Echinodermata; class Crinoidea; order Comatulida; family Antedonidae; genus Nesometra; species Nesometra sesokonis. Next base: position 5,162 of record JAOTQE010078227.1, read on the forward strand.
TTTTCATATGTTAAAAATGATATTTGTCTTGAAATATGGGAGGGTTGCCAAAACACCATTTACATTTATCTTTTGGAACAGTTTTGAACCCATGTGATACACAGTTCAAAATTTCTAGCCAGTACAACATTGTGTTAAAATCTGGCTTTACTATTAGTAAAATTTAAAATAGAATTTGTATTTCATATTTTTCCTCAAACTCCCAACCTCTCAATAGGGAATCAGGATACTGCGGTCTTAGCAGTTAGCAGTCTTAAATATTAAAGCCTGCTTGGAGGAGGCTATATATGGTCTTAAATCACTTACAATGTGGCGTAAGCATTAGTTTACCTTGAAATGCCTGTTTTAATAAATTGTTACAACTATAAATGTTTAAACACGCACCATATTATGAAACTAAAACTCGCATAAAATTTTCATTAAAAAATCAAACGTGATGTGGCACAAAAATTACCTAAAATAGCGCCCTCAATTATTGTTGCTATGGAGTGTTCAATACTCAAAATGGTCTTAAGAAAGACTGTTTTATAGCAATGGTCTAACTTGGGTGACTTTGCTAAGACCATCTATGTGTTAAAGCCGGCTTTATTCTGTAAGTTAAGACCGTCAGTTAAGACTGTTTTATAGCCATCCACCCCAGAACTACAACTGCTGCGGCAAGTGCTCCCACATGGATAGAAATACTTTGATTTAGTTCGCATACTTGCATCTTGGACATGCTCAGAAACCAAGTAGATTGATGTAAATGGTGTTTTAGATTCCAGATGAGAAATATGTTGTTAAAATGAATAGGTTTTATAATGCAAATATGTTGCATTTCAGATAATTATATATTAATCTTAGTCCCAGTCCAGACTATCAAATTTTCTTTGACAAAAAACTTTGATATGTCTATATATGGTAAAGATGACATCAAATCATTACCACATATGGACATATCATTACCATGTATGGGTATATCAAATGTTTTTTTCAAATAAAATTTGATAGTCTGGAGTGAGTTTATTTACAACTTTGTTATATGGATTCTTTATTGTAAATTTGGTATTTAGATAACTATTTTGATTTAGTGATTCAGTTTGTGTAAAGCAAACATCTGCGAGGAGGGTTTTTTACTTGCGTTACTTATATAGGACCTAATGAAAACTTATCTTTGTTTTCTAAAATGAAGATGTGTATGTCACTAGCATTATTTAAAGAACTCTACACATTTGCATAAAACCCTACTCAAGAATGTTAAATTTAAAAAAATAACTCCTCTGATATTAACACAATGATTTGATGATTCACCCATGTGGGTAAAATCTAGAGAGGATCCCCTTAAGCTTAGTCCAGACCACCAAATTTGACAAAAAACTTTCACATGCCTATATATGGTCATGATGATGTCACACCATTACCATACATGGATATATTATTAGCATGGGTGTCATCAAAGCTTTTTGTTAAAAAAAAAATTGATAGTCTGTATTGAGCTTTTATAGCCATTGTTAAAATTACTGCCAGTGATCCTGTGTGATCAAAGTGAACTTAACACAAATTCCTAAATATAAATCCATGGAATCTTTACAGACCTCATTAAGGTCTGTAAAGATTACCGAGCTAATCTGAGATTCTACATGTATGTAATAATCAATTGCTTTTACACGTTCCTTAAAATACAGTATAACATGGTTATATTTGTTATCTTAGATTAGAAATCTGACAACTCAATAAAAATTAATGCCGTTACGATTGATATTGAAATGGAACCAAATGTAACATGCCATTATCATTTGTTCTGTTCTATTATAATCTGTGTTAATTTTAAATGTACCTTAAACTAGGTTTTCAAATTTCTGGATGTCGAGAGAAAATGACATGATTAAGATACCAAGCCTAAGATTTTTTTAAGCATGATATACAATACAATAATAAATATATTAGAACTTAATATTTTTTTCACTTATTGGCAAGCATACTGTAGTATCTAAATTTGTAAATTCTTAATTTCAGAGTAATAAATTAAACTTGTATAAAGCTGAAATTAAAGTAATTATAAGGTGGGGAGTTGAGAGTATAAAACTTAATACACTGTAGACTTATCTTGGTTTATGTCAAACTATGTCAAGATCAGATATGAGATCAGTGGCCTCATGTCATCATAATTGTTTATGTGAACCCTCACTATGGATAGATATGAAATAACTGGCTACAAGTTTTCTCGGCAAAGAATTATTAATAGGTTGATGGAAGGCAATTGGTAAAAGAGAATGTTACATAATGGATGGCAAAAAGATGGTATATCAACCAATCACGTTAAAGTTATTGCCAATGTATGTTAAATTGTAAACCAAAACATCTAACCATAACACAATTATCATGAGATCCAGATTTCTCATCTAGCTATAGTTTGAAATGAACCTAGTTAGTAATTAACAAAATGTATATTGTGAAATGTTGATTTAAATATAGAATCTATGTGGTTTTTATTTCTTAACATTTTTATTTTATTCTTCTAGGGAAATTTGTTTATCGCAAAATGTGTGAATGTACGTACATACATAAATGGTTCTCTTGTACATTTTGATAAAGTACCACTAGTAAATTGGAATTAAAACGAGCATGGACACAATGGCTTGCTATATGTATACTGTAGTATAGGTGTTATCTTGCATATATGTGTACAGGTTAAAAATGTTTTAGCATGGGTTTCTCCATGTCACAGAATATAAAGAGCCCTTTCTCACTGATGATATAATTGTTTAAACCACCATAACCACTCAGGCACCGTATAGAACAATTGCCTGTGCATATTATCAGCATTTTATTTCAATGTGCTTTATAATAATATATTGGAAATCCAGTAATTAGATCAAGTGTTTTTGTTGTAGATTTTGGTTCAAGTAGATTGGTGGGGTTTTTCCAGAGTGATACATTGTTGAGGAGAAAAAAGTATATTAAAATTTAAAATGACACAATTCGGTGAAAGACACGTAGATTTGTTGCGATATATTGGTTGAATAATTGTTTCTGTGCCTTTTAATGATCCACAGTGGTTGCATTTGCAACTAAACTGAGGTGAAGAAAGCTATTTGAGTAAATCTCAGCCCAGACTATCTGATTTTTTTGGCAATAGCAATGATATGCCTATGCATAGTCAGGATGACATTACATCATTTACTTGCATGGATATATCAGTGCTAAGGATATTTCAAAGTATTTAGTCGAAGTATAATTTGACATTTTGGACTGGGATTTACGATATCACTGCTCAGTGCAGGCTTTTACAAAAATAATGTCATGGCTGTGTATAGTTACGATAATTCCGTACGATCACAATCACTGTCCATATATAGTAATAATATGATCATAAATGGTCAAAACATAAAAAGCTATTTATGGTATTGCATTATTTTTCCAAATTGTGATGTCAAGTTAATGAATCATATTTTCCATATTTGGACATGTCTTGCTCATATCATAATCCATATTAGGTCATGAGATGATGTCATGTCTGTATACAAGCATGTAACATTTTTTTAAATCAAAATATAATAGTCTGTACAGAGTGTCTACAAATCAACATACAACAGACGCATTACAAGTAATGAGGACCATTTAGTATAATTATTAAATACAGAATTACTGATTACATTTTTGTAGGTACCATTGACTTGTCCAGTCCAAGCAACTGATTAAAATTGTGTAGGGATGATAAATAAATGTGGATACTTTAATCATTATTATTCAATTTAGTTTTTGCCGTTCAGTATATTGCTATATTGAACAGCAAGAGTAATAAGGAGGACTTAAAACAGACCTGTGTGGGGACCATGGGCGTCGATTTGTGGGGGAGGGGGACACGTCCCCACTTTTCAATGTGGGGGACATGATATCAATTTCCCCCCCCCCCACTTTTTGGTAAATGTATGAAAAAAACATTGAAAAAAGCGGTAACCCTTTGATGTATTTTTTAATTAAAATATTGTATAATTGACCCCAAAATAGAAAAATAAACACACAAATGGAGAAAAAACCTTTTTTTTTTTGTCGAAATCAAACCGGGAACCACGCCTTCTTTTTGTATCCCCAACTTTTCAATCCAAATCTATGCTGTTGGTGGGGACGGTGGTTCCCATTTAACTTTGGGACAGTGGGTTACAGTAATTTCAAAGCGGGTAACAAATGACCCTTATTGAACCTCTCAAATCTGATGAAAAACAAGTACAGTGAGTTATTATTTCTCGTCGAGGTCATTACCATGGCGAAACAGATTATAACCCTTGTCATAGACAGGCCATATTTTACCACAGGGAAGGAATTTGTTGCGTGATTGAAAAGTTTATTAATATATTACTATTTATTCAAATGTATTTTCAAAAACTAGGACAAAACTAGATAACCAGCACTATATGGAAAGTGGCGTTTGGCTGTTTAACTATCAGACAATCACACTGTAACCTTGAAAAATGATTGGAAAGTGAACCAAAATTCACTGCAACCCAACAAGCCCAATCAATACAATCTCAAAATTCAGTGTTGGCGTTTTTATTTTTTTAAATTGTATTCCCTTTAAAAATCAAAGACGTATATAAAGTTACTGTTACATTTTAAGAAATGCTTACAATTATCTAAAAATTGCCTATACAGATAAATGAAAACCAAATTGCATAAAAATAAAACAAGGTGTATATTCCGACCAGCCTCTATTTAAAAAAATGATGCGTTAGGGCAACAAATTTATTTTTTTGTCTAATATATTATTGAGATCAGCTTTGAAAAACCTAAGGGGGAACCTGTACATTATTTTTCCTTATCATATCACCCCTCATAGGAATTCAGTTATAGTTACATACTGAGGTTTTGGATGTTGTGCATTATTATTTCATTTGATTATTCGTAGGGGAGGAAAATATACTTTTTGGAAAAAGAAAGGGAAATTTATATTAAATGAGAGCAGGATGATTCTTGTGTAATTCCTATGGGAGCAGCTGCGGTGACCCCATTGACGATAGCTTGGGTAATTTGATAGGGTGATGTACAACATGTGCTTTCTATTCATCGTAATATAAAATATTGAAGAATTCATGTCCTATAATATCAGTTTACCGTTAAGTACAACAATAATATAATGTGATATTTATGTAGCGCTTATTGCCAAGGCCTGTAAGTGCTTCACAATTTACCCCCAGTCATTGGGAAAAACGCCTTTGGAATACAATCCATTCCACAACGTTTTCGCAGTAATCTGCATATGGCATCTCCCAGCTACCCACTTATACTCCTGGGTGAAGAGACAGTGCGGATAAAGTGTCTAGCCTAGGAACTCAAGCAGCTGACGAGAGTGAGCCCAAACCACCGACCTTGTGATTGGAAGCCTGAAACGCCAGCGCTGCACCAACTGCTTCCACAACAGTACCTCAACTGTAGTAAGTGTACGCGTGATTAGTTGAAGCAGCACAACTGTGAAGCAAAGCGGAAATTCGAAGGGTTTCTTCTAAAAAATAACACTGATGTGTGCTTTGAAGAAGTACAGTAGAAATGCTAAGAGCTAGGTAATATTATACACACTACAGTACCAGAGTCCTGGTCAAGGCGATTCTTCATTCATAAAACATAATCTGGCATCCCATAGTAGGTGGCTTGGCATAACTATACCTGGCAAGTCTACCACTACGCTTGTCTTGTCATGGATAACCATAGATATATTATTTACTGATAGATGATAAACTTCAACAGAATATAGCCTCAAATTGCAGTTCCATGTATGGACCTACTATTTCGGAATCCAACCAATCAAACCGTGTTACGCTCTAATCCTGTTGCTATGTCGAAATTGCGCACGCACAATCTTTTATAGACATTGACAACATAAAATATGTGACATGTAAATCATTTGTATAACAAAAGAATGTTAAAACTACAATAATTGTAAAACAGTTATTATTATTTAACTTGACGAAACCAAAATAGTAGGCGCCTACATGGAACTGGAATTCTACAGTGTTATGTTCACCATCTAGCCGTAAATCAAATCTATGTTGATAACAGGAGGAGGAACCCCATTACATGCCAGAGATGGCATGATCATTAGGAAGTCGAAAGTCTTTGAATGAACATCCAGTCCACAGTGTCTACTAGAGACTTGTGTTTAAGGAGTTTTATAAATCGATTCTAGTGGCCACGATTTCCAAATCAGACCCTTGCTATTTTTTAAGACATTCACTTTGCACTTAATACGACAAGGTTAAGACCAGACAAATTGTAAAGAATTTTTTGGAAGCAACCTTGACCGCACAATAGCTAGCCAACTATTGTAGATGTTTGTTTCCGCACAAATATTAATTCTGAACAATATAGACTTTCTTTATAGTAATTAGAAAAAGTCAATCCAGTTTCCTGAAACATACACTGTATTGTATAGTTCATGCAAGACATTATTTCTACATCCATGCATGCACAAGGGTACCCGATTTGTGTGACGATATAGAGGGCGCACCACATTTTCCAAAGTCAGAGCCATAGATATACGGCTTTGTCCAAAGTCCGACTCTGTTGACAATGAGATTCTGTGGCTCTGATCCACTATCAGCAATAAGTTTATCTTTATTTCGTTAATTTCCATTAGATAACAGTAAAAATAAACGTACAGAAGTAACATTTGTATTGTTTGTTAAATTGTACAATAGACCAACATTAATCGAGGAATGATTCAATTTACCAATTAGTACAAAAAGCTATGTATTCCAGCAGGATTTTGTGCCAAAATTTATTTTTTATGCTATTTTTGTCCTTTTTTAGGGTGCTGGCTGTAAAAAAGTTAGGTACCATTCCTTTTACTATGCCTTTGGCTGCAATTTTGAATTTCAAGATGGCTACCTTTGACTTACATGTCTGGAATTAAAAGTATGTTTGTTGCTCTTAAATTCGTCTTTATTTTGCTTTCTGTTCGAAAGTTTGGTTGTATCATTCAAGACTTTACGTTGACCAGTACGGTGACTAAACAAGAACTGAGCCGGTTCGAACAGCTTTACAAAAAGCTTGAGAAGGCTAATGCCTATTTAAATTTCTTGAAGAATTGCAAACTTTTCGGCGTTTTTCCAAAAGTTATAAATATATATCCAAATAAAGAATATGTCAAATACCTCATAAGCCAAATACTGTATTAATGATATACATCCACATTTTTATTTTAAATTTGAAATATTCCGAAACAGTACAGTTAAAGTTAAAATACATTGTAAAACTGTGTTTGGCATTAAAAGAGCTTTCATATGGCACCCAACATGACGGTATTTGTCAAATTTTAATTTTTGATTTTTGACCTTTGTTTTGGTCACTATTTAAATTATGAATATCTCCGTAACGTAACTATTAGTTGATCACTATAGGTGTAATGGAACTTTTTGTTCAGTGTACAATTCCATTTCCATTGATATCACTGAAGACCATGTTCCATTTGGATTTTTATTCAAAGGTCAAATTTCCCCTCCCACCACAGGCCAATATTTTGCCCACCTCAACAGCAAAATAGTATTTTGAAATCATTTCTTTTAGTAATTTTTTTTTCTGAAACAGCAATTTTTCTTACAAACATGTCGCGCACACCGGTGGGAAAACCACCAAGCAGTGGAAGGGTTAAATATTCTGTACTATCGTAAAAAAATGGGTTATACAACACACTGTTTATTCGTTCTAGTCAACTATTCTATACGATTCTCTACTAAAACTAGGCCTAGACTCGACGACACAATTAAACATAGGCGCAAATCTAGCTGTTGCGTTACCAGGTTTGTTTGATTTGTGCCACCGCGATGTATGCGATATACTGCAAATACAGTAGATGTATTATACTATATATTTAATAATATAATAATAATAATAATAATAATAATATTATATAAATATATTATATCTATAATAGAGGTAGCGCGTGTCAATCTCGTTACAGCCTAACCACACGCCACGCGATACGTTTTTCTGGAATAGAATTTTGTTACCGTGCATTAGTAACGTTATTGTGCAATGGAAATTTTGAAAGAATGCCACGTGACATTTAAACAAACATATCACAATAAATATATGCCATTCATTTGATTTTTGTTTTATAATTACAAATGTATGTAATTAAAATGTGTTAATAAGTTAAGTTTATTGATAAATTTAATAAGACATTATTATGTTATAAGTGTTGTATTACCTTTTATTAAACGCCAGCCAAGCATCTATTATTCCGTTTACTTTTATAGACCTACAACATTTTTTATATTTTTTAGACGTGCAATGTTATTCACGTTTATATTTTTAGATACTCTAGTTTCTATGGATATGATTTAACTTTTGGTTCTCAAAATTAGCATTAGTTTTCAAAATTGGAGGTCATTTTCCAAATATAAGATCTATGGTTCCGCCTTTTTGATTTTGTTTTTATCGAGGTCGACAACCACCTGTAGGTCAAGACAGACATTTGAATAATCCACATTTTTTGTAAACGCAAAACATTGCCTCAATGGTTGCTGCTTCAGATCTTGTATCAATACCTCGTTAATAAACAATTTTCCTTATGACTACGGGTTAGAAAATCTGTAAGATTTTAAAAATCGAAACGTTGGAAGGTAGTTTTACCGTTCTTTGAGTATATTTAGTTTAAAAGACGAAGATTGTTGAGTAAATATACATAGCATTGGGCTCAGTACTCATGCATTCTCCGTACCGGTTTTCACCGCTATTGCTATGCTGTTTTGTGGTTTGTGTTTACGTGATATCATCGTCGGCGGAAAATGTTAAAGCACAGGCTGATGCATCTCAGGAACCTATTCTATCAGGACAAGTAAGTTTTATAAATTGGTATTATCGTAAAGCTTCTAATAGTAATCCACTACTCTATTAGTAACACCTACTCTATTAGTAACCCCTCCTAAAAATGTAAAATAATAACCTCCTACTCCAATACTAACCCATGGGTGTTACTAATAAAAAAAACTATAACTAAAAGGACAAAATCAACATTTTCTCCCGCTTAGCACGTTTATTCCTTTGGATATGTGTTTTTACAATGTGATTCCATTGGTAATTATCGAAAAAGGTAGTTAAATCAACATTTGTTTACTTGTTTTTTATTTACTTCTATGAATTAGTGACGCAAAGAGTTGGGTTAGTTACTCTTTCCAAGTAGATTATGTTTAGTAATAGTAACCCCTTAATCTAATATTAACCCCTACTTTAATTTCATTTCATTTATCTATTCGGCATAAAAAAGCCCTGGGACCCCAAAAGCAACAGAGTCACCATAACAAAATGTCTGAGGCCCCAGAATCTTAACTACTATAAAATTTCTTTAAAAAAATATGAATTAAATATCAAATACTGTAAAATATTGCACTTAACTACAGAAACATCAAAAATCAGTAAAACCTTTTTTCAATTGACAAAGGAAAGCAGGGAGAGAAGATAAAACGAAACCCTAAAAATACAACAATAATCTTTGCAACAACAGAGCATGTCTTCATGTTTTTCAATGCCCAATATGCAATTAAGCCTATAATGTTTTCAAATATCAGATAAATTGAAGATTACAAACAATTAAGAAAGGCAACTTCACGACAACGGTTATTCAAATAGTAAATAAGGTGATTATTAGGGGCGTATCCAGGATTGTGATTTGTGTGGGGGGACTTAAATCCCAATTTGGGTTTTGACAAGTTAAAAGAGTGCCTTCCAATAACAGGTCTGCCTTAGCCTCTTGAGAGTCTTTTTACAGCCCTTCTGCATCTAATTGTTTAATAGTCCATTGTTATTAAAACTCCCAAAACATTTTTCTTGTAAAATGTAGGGGTTTGGGCTTAGGCCTGTCAAGGACTCCTTAAATTCGCCACTGATTATGTTAGTAGCGCTATCTACTTCACAAGATTTTTAGTAGTGAAACTTCCAAACCCAACTTTTATTCCAGACAAGACTGTGACTCGGGATCACCCAGGGCCCCAGTGGGGTCCAGATTACCTAGATTATGGGATTATTTTTCCTTTTTTTAATTAGTGTCTCCTGAATAGAGATTCCCTATTCAGACGTCAACATATACGTTTAATCAGTTGTAATAGTTAATTAGAATTATTAAAAATTGCAGTTTAAACGCAATTACAAATTATTAATTCGCATAAAATGGGCTTTAAAACGATACCGAACACTATGGTAGTTATCAAAAGCTAATTATATGACCTTTGACCTCATTTACCCATTTAACAACATTAAATGGCTTACATATTTATCAAATATTTCAATATAGGTGCAATAGAAAAAGTAATCTTATGTAAAATTACTTAATATATAATTTGATACCAAACATGACCATGTTATAGCAGTTCAGTACCTCGGCCATCTTAGAATTCAAAACGACGTCTCATTAAAAGGCCTATTTTTCCACACGGACGATAGAAGAGGACCTTATTTTTTTTTTATATTCTGTGTTTAAATTGAACAAGTAACATCATTTGTGAAAAATCCGCTCAAGTTCAAGCTATTCAACTCCGCGCGTAAAGTAAGCCATAATCATACAGATTTATTTAATTTTACTTTAACCAAAATATTTTTACTTCCAGAGTTTCATAAGCATTGGAAAACAAGCAGCAAACTCGAGTCAATTAGGTATGTTCTTAAAATGCAATTTTAACTTATATATTGCAGCCATAATTTTCACACGTGATACATTATTTAAATTAAGCATTTGATCATTTTGTAGGCCTATACAACGAAGATCCCCGACGGTGGTGGGGGCCGGTTCCCCGTTGGTTCAGGTTCAGGTTCAGGTGGGTAAAGCCGACCTCCAAAAAACTCCAAAAGTAGGAGTATGCTAGGAGGGGTAG
>JAOTQE010078238.1:0-15999 GCA_025631205.1 Nesometra sesokonis
TGACATCACTTTGCTAAATAGTATTTTACTATATCGCAAAGTGACGTCATAAAAGTGACGTCACTTGATAAATAGTAGATATTTCGCAAAGTGACGTCTGCAAGCTGAGTTAGAAGGAATATTTTTGATCACGTGGCGCTCTTTCAACCAATCAGTGCAGTTTAAATGTTTTATGTAGAATATAATAGTCCATACTATAAGTGTGTTTTTTACGCGAGTCAATTTCAAACTGCTGTTATGTGCAGTATCTTTATTTTAAAAAACACCCTGTAGGTTATCACAGTATTCTGTTCTAAAGAAAACGAGAGTGTGGAATCTCTGATTACACTTCTCTTGGGTACAAACTTGAGTATCATAATACTCTAACAAGTATTTAAATGGCTATTGGGTTAATCTACAAACAAAACAATTTTTATTTTTTTCAGATAATGGTTTCTAGAATTTCATTTACTAAATTTATAAATATTGTTTTCTGTTAAACCACTTGCATTAAAATTTCTGAAACTCAAAAACTACATTATTCATAGTATAGAAATATTGTTTTCGCGATTTTATAAAAATTCTTTAATCACAAACATAAAACAAATTGAGAATTGTAAGTGATCAGCTTCAAAAAAATGCTTGCAATGATGAATTTATATGGAATAAGTTGGACAAAAATCAGCAATATTTGCTTCTGATTGAACTTATGAAGAATTCGATAACAATTAGCAACAATTGGAATGTGAATTGATGCACCATATTATGCTTTTTTTTAAATGGTGAACTGTCTGAATTTTCTCATCCTCATGGATGTCTGAAAGTACTTAGCATGCAGCATTAGTAACTTGTCACCAGCTATCATTCGATGCATGTTGCTGAATAGAAAAGAATTCATAGCTTTTATCATCAATCAAAAACTGAAGACATCGTCCATCTTGACTAGAATGGACCATGTGATGATGAGGATACATACAATAGATAAGTAGAGTTCTCTAGTTGCTGTAAAATTCAAGTGGACAAACATGATTTGAGTAGCTGAAAGGATGAATTAAAATGCAAAAGCAGTATACTGTATTGCATATGAAGAGGCTATACCATAACTAACATTTTTCCAACTACATTGCTGCAGAAATAAGATCTCTAGTTCCTTAAATACAGCAACAGATGGTCTCAAAAATTGTATGAAAGAATATAAATTTGAATTTTCAATATAAAAAGGTTGTACAAAATATTCATATTATTTCAAGTACATTGTTGCGGGAGTACAGACCCCTAGTTGCTGTTAAATTCAACTGACTAAAAGTTATTTAAAAGAGTTGCTTTCAACAATCAACAAAACTTTACGATATTCATGAAAAGCATTATTTTAAAATGTTATTGCAACTCGAATGTTTAATATGAAGAGGCTGTGCTAAATATCTACTAGTTTTTCAACTATATGGCTGCAGAAGTACATACCTCAAGTTGCTGTTAATTCAAGTTGAAAAGCATTGGATGAAGCATTTGATTTCAACAATCATCAAAACTTTCAGATATTCATGAAAGAATGAATTAAAATGGAAATATCCAATTCTTACATGAGCATGTACTATATATTTCTAGTGCACTGCAGTACATGGCTACAGAAGTACAGACCTCTAGTTGCTGTTAAATTCAAGTGGACAAATTTGATTTGAAGCACTTGATTACAACAATCATCAAAACTTTAAGATATTCATAAAAGGCTGAATTAAAATGTGAAAAAGCAAATTCTTGCATGAGGCTGAACTATGTATTTCTAGTGCACTACATGGCTGCAGAAGTACAGATCTTTAGTTGCTGTTGAACTAATATGGACAAATTTGATTTGAAGCACTCGATTATAACAATCATCAAAACTTTAAGATATTCATGAAAGGCTGAATTAAAATGTGAAAAAGCAAATTCTTGCATGAGACTATACTATATACCTCTAGTGCACTACATGGCTACAGAAGTACAGACTGTTAAATTCAAGTGGACACAGGTGATTTGAAACATTTGATTGCATATGAATTTGCATGTTTGTATATTGCTGAATTTTGGAGGAAAAAAAACACCAGTATTTCCTGTTAAAGTTACTAATGACATGAGCCAGCATAACATACATTTTTTACACAATGAGACAACATGCAAATGGAAAACGTTTGATTTCTACTCCAAAAAGCATAAATTTAGAATAAGCTGTTTCTTACAATCCTCAATGATCTCTTAAAATATTGTACTATGATGTTAAAAATTGTAAGACCCTATTCAGAATAGCAACTCAATGCGATCACTCGTATAACCGCGCCACCAAATCATGTGAAACCGGGTGTCGATCTGAATAGTGTTACTTAATTACTGGTTAATATTTTGTACTATCAATACTGAATTTTTGAATTACTCTTTAATGCAATAGGTTATACTAAATTAATTTTTGATTACTGATGAAGCCTTTGTTGCATTTAATACAATAGCCATTTTGGGTCCATCTTAAGTCTGTTTTCCTGTCGATCGTTACTCCAGAAAAGTGCGATTTGAAATGGCGATTTTGGTCGTTAATTTTGAAAAATGACGATTTTTTCAATGATTGACAGGAAAAGGGGTCACTTTCGACGTTAAAAAAATTTTGACGATTTGGATCGCCAAAATTTCAAGGCTTACGAATTTCGTTCCGCACAGCGTAGTAAATAGCGGAAATATTGCGGTCCAGCGTGATTTGAATTTTAACGTTAATATTTTAACTTTTTTATAACGGTTCAAAACGCCGTTTCATTCGGCGATTTTGGAATAACAATCAACAGGAAAACAGGCTTTAAGCCACAAGCTCATTGAGCTATTTTGGTAAAATTAACCGCTGTTATCGTTATTTACTGAGCCATGTGATTAGTTTAATAATTACATGAGGACAATACCCAGTGAGCCCGTTCAGTCTTTTGGGCAATCACGAATATTGTGACCTTGAGAAACACATGTCCACTAGTTTTACCATAGCTTAAACCGTGTCAAATAAGATTTGAAAATTAGGCACAGTTTACAGCATCTTGATTCAACCCGAACAATACTAATTTGGATATACGTTTTCTATTCTGAATATTGTTCCCAATTATAAAGTAAAATAAAATTATGAAAAATCAAGTACAGTATCATTAGGCCTAATTATTTCATGTTGATATGATCATGTTATTACCTTGTATCTATTTAGCTTATTCTTATGGTTAATTCCAATTTCCGCAATTTACTATCTCTATAATGTACTATAAAATTGGGTTGCTTTTAAGTATGCATTTCTAAAAACCTAAATCAGACCATTGTTATGACAAAATTTATTTCTTAAAAATTCAACAAAAACATTGTCGATGAGAAAACCATGGGCCAATGGGCCAATGGCCCAATATAAAACTGATTTTCTTTTGCTCTTTCATTCTCTTTTGCCTAAATAATTACTTGCCCAACATATAAACACTGAAAAGTATGAATTCAGTTTAATTGAATATTCTCAACTAAGTATTTACTAATGCTCAACTTATCTCTGAAAAGGTAACCATATATGGTTGTCTTTTGCATCATTCTTGATTTACTGTAGTTTTTCCTTTTTGCTGCATCTTCTCTATGGAATGTATTACCATCATTTGTTAAGGATTTTTATATTGGTGGATGTAGTTTTTACTAAGCTGCATCTACTTTATGGAATGGACTACCATCATTTGTTAAGGATACTTATATTAGTGGATGTAATTTTTCCTTCGCTGCATTTTCTCTATGGAATGTACTACCAACATTTGTCAAGGATTCTTATATTGGTGGATGTACTTTATCCTTCGCTGCACCTTTATGGAATGTACTACCATCATTTGTTAAAGATTCTTATATTGGTGGGTGTAATTTTTCCTTGCTGCATCTTCTCTACGGAATTTACTACCATCATTTTTTCAAGATTCTTCACTTTTAATTCCATTAAAACAAACTTGAAGACCTATTTCACAGCCAACTTATTACTTATTATCTTTTCATCTCTTCCATAATAATCTTTGCTCCAATAGCATTTTCCATCCACTGGCTGGCTTTGTAGTATATATTCTGTGTGGTAAGTGAATGACTCGTGTAGCTTGTAACGTAGTGGCGTTCACTGTCATAATGTTTCCTCTATAGTACATTTATTTACACCATTTATCTTACTACTAAATGGAGTCATGTACATCTATTTACATTATCTACAACATTTGTCTTACTACTTAAGACCTGTACATTTATTTACAGTATTTATCTTATTCTTACTGCTACTTAATTCAGCCTACGAATTATAAGGTCCCTGTTATGTTTATTCGCAGCCTTAGATTTTAACAAGTCTTTACTTGGTTTTAACGTAAGGTAATCAACATTAGAAAGCATGTTTTACAAGAGATTCACCAGAGTTCTGTGGCTTGTGCTTGCCCTATATTAGGTCCTAATGTGGCCCATTAAACTAAAACAACGTTCTACATCACAATTTGAATGAGGTAATATCAAGTTCTATAAGTCTAGACAAGACACTTTAATCTTTGAAAGGTGGTACAAAAAATTGGCTGGTTGTCGGCATTTGATTTGAAATGTGCTTTAAAGGCATCCCATTGTGTTAACAATCAATTCATAGATTTCCCATGGAAAGCTTGTTGGCTAGATATTCCTTACTTCTTCTCTTTGAACTCTTCTCAAAATAATGTCAATAGTCTCAGGGCATAAGGGCAATTCCTTGGCTGTAGCCTTAGTACAAATGTTAACTAAATGGCTAGGACAACCAACACTATATAAAGGTGCTTCCTTGACTTTTCCGAGGACAGAATTGCATCTTCCAACCATCACATTGTAATTATTGGAACTATCCAACAGCATCTTCCCACTTCAAGCTATGATCATGAATTAAACAGTCACTTATTGTGTCAAAAATGTTCTGTGCAGTACCTACATTGCAAGCCGGTATGTCAATGAACTCTACCACTACTTTTCCAAGTTCCTCATCAAAATTGGGAACCGGGATGGCGCACTCTTTGTCGTACAGTATGTCATTTGATTCATCAACCATCAATGTATAGGGTTTTCTCAAGTGATACATTCTCTTTGATGCTTCAGTTTCTGTAATTAAAAAAACATAAAATGCATCAATTAGTAAACTGTTCATTTTGTTGGGAGTAACAAGGAAGGCCTAAATAAACTTTGTCAAATCCCAACTGACTAAAAGATTTGTAAACCATAGTCAGGTTTTTTGTTTTTCAGTATGCTCCAACTTGAGGTATAATATATATTGGTGGATGTACTTTTTTCCTTTCTCTGCATTTCCCCTTTGGGTTGTACTACCATCATTTCCTACTCTTATTTTACAACATTAAATATAATGTATATTGTTGGATGTACTTTTTCATTTTGCTGCATCTTCTCTATGGAATTTACTACCATCATTTGTTAAAAATTCTTCATTTTTGATTCCACTTAATTAAGCCATGTACAGGTTCTTTTTTTATTTTCATTATGCGCCAACTTCTGAATAAATACATAAAAACACGAAATAAATAAAGTTATCCCAAAATTTAATTAAAAAATTCCAATTGCATGAAACAGTTACTTTTATTATTCTCGAAAAAGTTACTTTTATTGAGAAAATTTTAGCTGTCCTTTGAGCAGATTACATTCCTTGCCTAGCAATTTTCTTATATTGCCTGTATCAATTTTCTTTGCATTAATTCACTTCATCAGAAAATACATATCTCTTCTTCGTTCTTCATAAACAACTTCAGTAAAAGGAATGCTTATGCCATTTTACGGTCGGCCAAGGGCCCCATATTTCAGACATTCCAACTTTGACATGCTTTTAATGTAATCACAGCTTTACATTAATGATATTCTATAAATCTCAATCGAAAACCAAGACTTAGCTTCTATTTTTCATTGTTTGAGGTATTCTCAATTCTTCGTGGTTGAATTCTAACGTCGTAACGTTCAAACTGGGTTGAAAAAAATGATGATTGGTATGCGTAGGGTTGTTGTTGGTGTCGGGGGTTTTCAAGTGGTGTTCTCTCATGTTAGTAGAGAGTAGGGTATCTCGGTTTTATGTATGTAAGTATTCATGAAATAGACTGTTCCTTGCTTGGTTAGCATTAAATTTTTGTTTTGGATCCAATGTATAGCCCTTCAATTATACTGAAATTGTTTTGTTTGGGATAGAACTTCAATGATGAAACACAAATTCAAACCACTTGTCACCAAGACCTTTAATTTGTTGATTATTCAACTACTGATTCCATTAAAATTAAGGACGTATTTTCACAGCAAACTTATTACTTTTAAAATGTATTCTATGGAATATTTCATATTTGATTTTTGTGTTCGCTTCAGAGAAAATTCAGTCCTTTGAGCAGATTATAGTTTTTGCCTACGGTAGCAATTCAGGGTCAGATCCAGCATACCTAGAAAGAGGAGCTCGATGCCACGTTGGACAAGCCCAGGTGTGAAATGTTAACAGCAAAATGATGACAAAGGCATGGGTTCAGGGTCCTCCTAGCCAGTGCTCTGGGAAAATGTTAAATGTTTCTTTGCTGATGCTCTCTGGTGCTCTTTCAACGACCCAAAAGTGTGCAAAAACATTTTGCCCCCTTGGATCTGTCTACAATTTTCTTATATTGGCTAGCAATTTCCCTTGTAATTATAAGTTATAATTCAACTTACATTATTTATCTGTTTTCTAACATTAACATAAAATTCTGTTGGCAATAAAAAGAACAACCAAATTTAGTGACAAAGATAAAATATTTAAAAATACACTTAACACTGCCTAAGTTGCATATCTATTTTGGAGGAAATAATGACAACATACCATCATTTTTTTAATGGTAAATATGAATTTATTTGCTTTGTATGATGACGTATATCATAATGCCCGTAATCGTTTGAGGACCATACCCACATTCCTCTGTCAGAAAACCTTTCAGTTTCTCCATTGAGAATATTAAAATTACAAATTTCACACCGTAGCCCTTCTATGATGTAGCTAAGTTTCACAGATTTTTTTTTCAGCCTAGCCCAATCATAATGGGGCTGAATTTATTATTCTTTTCTTCTGCAAATCATCACAAGTGTAACTCTTAAAATGACCCAAACGATGCAGCCGATTGTACATGTTATATGCAAAGAGAAGGCATAAGGATTTTAGCAAATATCTTGGAACACAAAATTGACCCACTTTTTCCTTATTGATTAGGTCCTACCTAAGATATGAAATGCTTTATTCTTGTTTTTAAACGTGAATCCTGTTTTGTACAGTTAATTTGATTCTCAATTTTTTGTACAATTGATCAATTTTTTAATCTTCATCCAAGAGGTTTAGTGGAATGTACTCCTCGCTGTCAGAGTTTGCCAGAAAATCTTCTATTTTCATTTTCTGTCGTGGTAGTTCTGGTGATGGGTCCAGTGTTGACTGTGATTTTAAAGTGTCCAGTTGAAATTGGGCCTTCTTTGTTTTGTGCAGTTTTGCATCTTAGTTCAGTTGTTAGGGTTTGTATTTTGTTTGCTAGTGCCTGATAAGCAAGGCACTGTCGTGGAATACTTCTACGACAATTTGTTTTATGTCTGTTGCATTTTGCTTTGTACTTGCATCTATGCTTGTAAGCTGTATGTTTTAAAAGAAAGGCCAGCTGGTTAAGGAAACCAATTGTATCCTTTACAGCAAATTCTTGGCATCAGTCATTGTTTCTGTAATAATTCACAATAATTAACTGTTACGGTACGGTATATTTTGTTTTTGAATATACAAAGAGGTTATACAATGAGTTCAACAAAAAGAATCATTTATGGACACTTACAGGTTGGTGCCAAACAGTTGTCTCCAATCATTTTCAGTCCTCACCATGTCATGGGTCGTTACCTTTATCATCATCAATTTAATCTTTAATTTCATCAATATCATCGTTATCTTGCCATAAAATATCCTCTGTCCCGTCTAAAGTGTTACTGATACTGCACTTCTTGAAAGACTTCACAATAATTTGAGGTTTTAGTTCATTCCAAGCATCAACTATCCTATGGGAACTCTAGCCCCCCCCCCCCTTCTCCCTTTTCGTCTAAACCCAATCGTCCGTGAGCCAGATTGTCTAGCTCTAGAGAAAATTCAGAAAAAATGTCTTCCGATGTTTGCCCAACTTTTTTCCCATCTAGAACAGCCTCTGCATACCAAGGGTTTAATACAGTATTTCCCCTTGTTAGATGTACAAATAAATACCATTCTGGATATTTATTAGGCCATTCTATGAATTCAAACCTTTTGACAGATGACAGCTGATCAGCAAGAAAATAGTTTGCACATGCAGCAAAAATATTTTAGCCTCGATTTACTGCATTTAGATATTTTTTTCCTTTATTTTATTTTCATTGGCTTTCCCAAAATCTTTGCATTGCACCGAAATGTAGGAACGGACTTATAAGAGGTCTTGTATGAAAAACTAAAACCTAATTTTCTATAAAACTGATGATGGCCTTACTTTTAGGTTTATAAATAATGAATGGAATTTGCTCCTCGCTATCAGAGTTTATCAAAAAATCTTGATCTTTGTTCTTTTTGGTGATGTAATTTTGCCGATGACTGATTTCAAAGTGTCCAATTGAAATTGAGTCTTTTTAGTTTTTGCAGTTTGGCATCTTAATTAGTTCAGTTTTTAGGTTTTTATTTTGTTTGCTTGTGCCTGATAAGCAAGGCATTGTTGTACTTCTCCAACGACTTATTTCTACTAGAATGGAGAATATAGAGAAACGAGGGCAATTTGTTGGGAAAAGTCTGTTGCCTAACGGAAGTGTTGGCATGTATATATAGCATTCCACCAATAAGTCAATAAATAATAAAAATTATGAAACTTATCAAAATCCAGACTTCTTTATTTTTCTCTCTTTATATTATATACACCATATTTACAATACAATTTCATTTTGAACAAATTTTCATTTAAGTTCCCTCAAAACGTCCTGTCTTGGATGGTACCTCCTCCCGTGTGAAGTAGCCTCTGTCTTGCTACCAAACGTGTACGCTGGGCAGAATCGGCAGCGACCTACAGGCGATGGCATTGCCATATCGGTTACATTCCAAGTCGGTTGCTTCATTATTTCATGAAATGTCATAAAATGTTCACCACCCTCACTTGGCATTGGAGAGGAAAACCCACCCGCTTGAATAAATTGATTCACAATACAGTCTCTTAATGGATTAGCTGTGCAGTGAGAACAGCCCCTATCTTTACACTTAATAAACGAAATAAACCCTATGTGCTTATCTACATGTTTCAGCATGAACATGACCTCATCTTTTAGCTGTATGTTAGCATCTCTATATACCACTATTGCTAGACATGATGGGATATCTTCATAATCACCATATGGTAAATCATGTTCAGAAGATTGGATATATCTGACATCTATTGTACGCCCTCCAAACTCTACATGACTCCAGTAATTTCTGAGCGTCTGCATTGCATTGTCGTACACTTCATTTACTTTTTGGAGCAGCTCGTCTTCTGACAGGCCTTGTTGCCATGGGCAAAGTGTTTCGCCGGAAAGCTTGTCTGGTATCGAAACTGATGTCAGTGCTGCAGTACATGCCCCCCAAACGTGTTCGATCATGTTGAATGCTGATTGACCAGGCGTGTCAAGCTTTGTCTCCCTAAACAGTCTGCCATAATAGAGGAGATTGGTATGGTGGCCAGTGTTAAAATCTCCACCACCATCTGCAATAATCGTAACTACAGTTTTCTCATCACTTACTTTGTCATGTAACAGAGGTAGCAGATCATTTATGTGTGAAGCAACCGTGTATTTGGTCTTTGGCCCTCTGTTTATAATTGATACTGGTCCACGGCGATGCACTGTCAGTTCCATACAACCATGATCATTAGTTGTTTGTTCGGGAGGATAGAGTAAGCTTCATGTAGCCACATGGCATGATTAAATTGCCAGCACGGCTCGGGAAGTCGTGGTCGTTGTAAATCGGACGGTCGTTAGTTGGGTAGAAATGGCGTATATGGATGTGCCTATTGGTCGCAAGCAACTCCGATCCTGTATAATAAATAGGTTTTATTTAGTGATATGTACTATGTAGTACCATACGTTGCATGCTAGAATTAATGACTATTGTATATGGTTCGAATGATACAATTAATGAATTGACTAAAATATGTGACACAAAGAGTAGCCATAAGGATTTTAGGAAATATCTTGGAACACAAAATTTACTCGCTTTTACCTTTATTGATTAGGTCCTACCTAAGATATGAAATTGTTTACTCTTGTTTTTAAACACGACTTTTCCGTGTCTAGTAAGAGAAGGTTAATCCTTAGTTACTTTGAACATGTGTTCAGGCATCATACAATTACATTTAATGTGATCTAGGCTGCAGTAGTTCATGCACCATCACTTTTAATTATCCAACAAAACCGGGCTAGTATCCCGATTTTCCAACCACCTAAATATACAAGGCGATTGAAGATCAGAGTCCGGATACTGATCCAAAACTCTACAACCAAGGTTAGTGCCCAACTGAAGTGATTCTTCATCATGTTTGGTTTTATAGTATTAACATCAACTGCTATGAAAACTTCACATTTCTACGACTGCTACTGCCATAGATCAATGTGTGTATTCACAGATATTTCCCAAGTTATTTTAATGGAAAACAGAACAAGAATACAATTATAATAAAAAATATTCTGGATTTTTAAAGCACCTAATGTTGTAACACCTCTTAAGGATTTTAGGAAATATCTTGGAACACAAAATTTACTTGCTTTTACCTTTATTGATTAGGTCCTACCTAAGATAGGAAATTTGATGTCTTATCCAATATAATTAACTATGGTCATCATTAATATTACACCAGCTCTTAAATTATTATACTCAGGTTTGCAGTTCTTAATACTGCACTTGTTATTTCATACTCAGAACAATACATCGTTAATTTATTATTATTATTATTGTTGTTGTTATTGTTGTTATTATTATTATCATTATTGTTGTTATTATTATTATTATTGTTATTATTATTAATGTTATTATTATTATTATTGTAATTATTATCATCATTATCGTCATCATCATTGTTATTATTATTATTAGTATTATTGTTGTTATTGTTATTATTGTTGTTATTGTTATTATTGTTGTTGTTGTTATTATTATTATCACTTAATCATTATTATAGCATATTTTTATTATTTCTAATATGATATTTACATGATATATTGTTATATTACTCTACCTGTTAATAGTGTTGTTTTTTTCCCTCAGGGATCCACATTTAGAAGCCTATGGCTTGTAGTGGCACTTCCTTTTCCACAAAATTGTCAAATCAATAATTATGTCTTATATACGTATAAATGTGGAATAAATTGAATTGAATTGAAGTGCTATGGACACATTCATGACTTTATACTCCCCAAGTGTCATGTCATGCAAAAAGTTGTGGATTACTCTTGGGCCATTCGTCTGTCCACAATTGGTATTGTATGAATCAGTATATCGGGGTAACCTCCTACTTGTCTCGAAAGGTGTACTGGGTTCTTTATGGTGCATATGAGCCGTATGTGTACACTGGGCCTACGGTTTATAGTCCTTATCTGAGAAGACTTTTTCCCCCCACCAGAACCATGGTGCGAGTGGGCCTCGAACCCATGCCATGTTTCACGGTTCCCCTGCCTTAACCGCTAATCCATACGACTTGCACAATTACATAGTTCAAAATACAGTTGAACCGGTCACTCCTGTAAGTGGATACTTTTCCTGACCCGAAGGTGTGTACTTACAAGAACTTTGATTGATAGAGGGCCAAATTTATGTGCATGTTCAACATGTCACAATCTCCTCAATGCAGAGGGCCTCTTAATTTTCTAGACACTGCAATTTATATTTTAATTTTACTAATTTTTTTTAGATTAGTTTGTCTAGTAATATGATTTTTGGCCATAGAAAAGTAGTAGTAAAGGATCTTGCAAAGAAATCTTGTATTTTTTGTTTAAAAAAATCATGAAACTCTTGTATGGCCACTTGTGGGAGGTAAATTATCATACAAGAAATCTAATTTTGAGTCAAAAAGCATCTGTGGGCACTTACGGGAGTTGGCCACTATACGAGAGGTGCCAATGAAATGAACATGTGGCTTTTGAATTGGTGTACACTATGGGTGTCCGTTTATGAGAGGTGTCTGGACAGGGGCGGATTTAGGGGGTGCAGCCGGCGCATGCCCCTATTTCTCGCCAAAACGTAGGTGTGTGCCCCATCTTCTTACATTACAGGTGCTGTGTCTAAAATTGCTGGTCAAAATCAAAACCGTAGAACACGTCACAATTAGGGGTACTTCTGATCATTGTTTTGTTTTTCTTTGGCTGTCGTGACAACATTTTTGTGTGGCAGGTGAGGGTTGAGAACAGGCGCTGAGGCGTGATTCTCACATCGGAGGGTCTGAATTAATGGTCACAGTATCTGGCTTGTTGTAGAGACTGCAAGAACTTGTTGACTGCACTGAAAGATACCTCATGCAAGTATGTTGTACGATAGTATCGACTGAACCGATGTGAATATGATCCCAATATGGTAAGCATACAGACTTTCTGGATTTTATAGATTCTTTACAGTTGCCAAATGATGTAACTTGAAGTCCCCTGTGTTGTAGCCGTTAGGCCCTGAGGCCTTGTTGCATGTTGTATTTCTTGTTGAAAACCCTTGCTGTTACTGGTGGTCTTCCAGTCAGTGTTTTACAGACTGCTTTCTTGGTCGATGGATGATGGAACGATTGCTTGTGTAAGTCTCTATCCATGTGGTTGGTTGATGACATACTCTGTGACATAGAGGTCTTCAGATTCCTTGGTAACTTAAACATTTAGGAATGGTAAACTTGTAATTTTGCTCCTCTTCCACGGTGAATAAGATCTTGTTCTGCTGGGAGTTGAGGTATACTAGAACACAATCTATCAACTTCTGTAGTACCAGGTAAATATATATTGGGGTCAAAATTTCTTCGCTTAATGGCAGAGTAATGACTGTATTCATGTGAATAAGTGCTCTGCGCTTAAAATTTTGTTTGCAATTTTTGGGGGACGCTTGTTCAAATGTAGCGCTTATGAAAACAACCGGAAGTTGAGGGGGTGCTTTATGATGCACAGAAACTACTGCAGACTTTACTGGAGACGGACAAGTAGAAAATATGGACGGACGGACCAACTGACATTGCTGAGATGCAAATTGTTTTATATATACTTAAGTATATGATTGATTCTGTGAGAGTGAGAGAGAGCTGCACTTACTCAACCAGTGCCCCTAAGACCATTTTGACTTTAGGGGAGGTGATTTTCAATCAGGGCATTATTCACACCAGTACAGTAAATATAGTTTCTGAGTTCCTTCAGAAAGATGTTGGAGATGGGGATAAAGATATATAGCTGTGCCTTCAGTGTCAAGAAAATATCCATTCATTCCATTCCATTCATTCCATTCATTCCATTCATTCCATTCCATTCATTCCATTCATTCCATTCATTCCATATACAATATAAAAAATATACATAAATAATTAATAAACCCTATACTTTTCACGTACTGACCGTACTAATATATTAATTTACAGCATCTGTGATACATGCTAAAATTGTGAAGCACATTAACAATTGATGACACCATTTAAAATTGGTAAAAGTTAAAACGTAGGGAGTGTCAATAGTTGTCTTCTGAAGTGTAGGACCAACCGTTATCTGCTTAAGGAGATTTAAAAAAAAATCTGTTGCACAAATATAGTATTTTTGGAAAATGGGGTCGGTCAAAAATCTTGTATTCGTACAATTTTCAGGTTAACTATAGATTTCTTGCCAGTTTTTAGGATTTTCAGATTTTCCGGTCTTTAACAATGTTCCAGTCAAGAACTTACCCCACTAACTGCAGATGTCCGATCCTACACTCCAAAAGAAGACAACACCCACAACTATGTTTTTCTTCTACCCGTCATATTAATTTACTACTCAAACTACCTCAGGTAGTTCTCCAGTGGTTACCGGTATTTTAAGGGGAACTCCAGGATTAAAATTTCTATGTATACACCTATAGAAAAATTAGTTATGACCTAACTGAATAAATTTCACAACATTTGGAAAAATGTCATAATGAAGGAAAACCCTTTCCAAAGTAGGCATTAAATCAAAAAGTGGTCTACTACTCAGGGTTGTGCTTGATATCTTTATCAAAAGTTACATAAAAAATTACCTGTTTTAATGTGAATTCATCTTTCCATTTATGCGAGTTTGGTTTTTAATCACAACACTTACAAAATCTCTAATTTTTCTATTTTTTAACACTGTAATTTTAGTAGTAAACCCACTTTTGATTGGGAGCTATGTTTGCAACATGTTTTAGGCATTATATAATTGTCAAAATGTTGTAAAATCGTTTTGTTAGGTTAGGTCAATTAATAATTCATAGAAATTTTAATCCTGGAGTTCTCCTTTGATGAATATTGTTTTTACAAACTGAAGGCACATCTTTCTTATCTTCATTAGTAAAGTATTTCTGAAGGGGCTTCAGCAACTAGGTATACTTTGCCAGGTGACCTAAATTATGGTTCCAATATAAATGCTTAGATGCATTTATCTGACAGCACAGCAAGTTGATTTAGACTCTTTTCTAGCATACCTCTACTCGCAACAAACAAGATTTTATTCGCCAAGTAAAGGTAGCAGACTACAGTTTTACCATTCCTAGATGTTTTGGCTAGCAAGTAATTTGAAGTATCCTATTTCGCAGAGAATATCATAAACCTGTTTCCATGGACAGATACTTACACAAAAGTGATCTTTCCACCACCTATCAACCAAGAAAGCACTCTCTGAAACACTAATTGGTGGAGCACTGGTGACAACAACCGTCTTCAACAACAAATATGACCCGACAAGGTCCTGTGGCTTAATGACTAAAACACAAGGGACTACAAGTTTCCCTCATTAGGCAATTGTATGGAAACTACACAATCCAGAAGTTTGTATGTTTACTATACTTCAGACCACCTTCATATTGGATTCAGTCGATACTGTAGTACAACATTTACATAGGCATTTCACAGTGCATTCTACAAGTTTTTAAAGCATAAACCAGATACTGCGACCATTAATTGTTGCTACAGTTGACCCTTCATAACATGAAGACCCATATAATGGACACCAGCCTGTGTGTTCTTCCTATCTAATCAGTGCATTTGATACCTCTAGTAAAGTGGCCACCAAGTGAATGGCCGCGGATGCCTTTTGATTTAAAAATTATATTTTTTGTACAATAATTTACCTTCAACAAGCAGCCATCCAAGAGTTTAATCCTTTTTTGAACAAAAATTACAAATTTCTTGGCAAGATCCTTTACTGTATATATAGCTACCCTTTAAAAAACAAGAATCGATATCCCGATCGGGTTCCCAATTTACTACTGGACCGGGATTTTGGCCATAATTCCCAATTGGATGGTCATATCTCAGTGGGATTAGCCCATCCCGGCACAATCCCGGAGGGGATTCTTGAAAATCCCGACATTGCAGGATTTAATCCCACTTAGATCCCGAAAGTATGATCATATCTCAATGAGATTAGGCCAGATTCCAATAAGCATTAGCATTTGCCTTGCTGTTTCGAAACTTTAATTGGTAATCGAATCCAGATAATTACATAGCCCATCGCTGTATCTTTTCCATGGCTAAATCAGGAGGACCTGTTGTGGGTTCAAATATAGTTATTGACAGATTGTTATCCGTTATCAAAAATTTACATTTGTATAGATAAGGGTAAAATCACTTAACTGCGTAAAATATCGTAAAGCGCTTCTCTTCCATTTGAGGATATTTCCTTTCTATTTTGTTTAATGCTACGCTCACGCTAAGGTCATATTTTCATTCGCCAAATTGGTGAAAGATGGCCGATTTTTTTTTTGCCAAATAACAAAGACTTTAGCCAAATTTTAAATACGATAAAAACTTTTAAAAG
>JAOTQE010078249.1:0-28601 GCA_025631205.1 Nesometra sesokonis
CTACCGCTTTTGCATGGAAATCCTATTATTATTATTATTATTATTATTATTATTATTATTATTGTTGTTGTTGTTGTTGTTGTTGTTGTTGTTGTTGTTATTATTATTATTATTATTTTTAGTATTATTATTAATGTTAACTAATTTGCATTGCATAATTCATTCCTGAAGATGCATACCTGCCAACTCTACAGATTTTGGCGGTAGGCTTGCTACCGTTTTTTCGACCTTGCTATCGCCTACCGCTTTTGCATGTAAATCCCACCGCTTCTTTAAATTTAATATCGAAAATAAAAACTTTACACAAGGGAAACAATATAATGCACCCAATAACATAAAAACACGCATTGAATTGGCACTAAATGTACCCAATTTCAGCACAATTCCCTCCCCTCTAATAACGGCAATCGGGGCGCAATAGCCTTTTAAAATTTTGCTCATCAAATAAAAATTCGATAAGATGAAGGCGATGGTGCATTGGTAATCAACCAGCCCGGCGCCGTCTAGACATCCTACCGCTTTCGAGAGTGTAAATGTTGGCAGATATGGATGACGACATAATTTATGTCATTCTGCTGTCAAATTTAAATGGAAAAAAATGTAACATTTTAAAAAGATGCATCACTAACGCGTCTACATTTATATTCTCTAGAGCCTTGCAGCATTACACTTTCTATTAAAACTGCTACTACTCAGTGGTGGCGCCAAGATTTGCCCGATGAAGGAGGAGGTAGGGTTAGGCATGGTCCCCGACAGGGAAAGGGGAAGCCAGGCGGATCCAGAGACCAGCGAAGGTTCGGGTGGACGTGGTTACCGATTTGGTTTTGACAAGCAAAAAATAAAATTAGAATCAATTATAAAGCATTTGTTTGGCTTTTCCCTGACAAGAATGATCAATCTTCCTCGACGAGGGGGGGAGGGGGTGAAGCCTTCTCCGACGGGGAGGAGGGGAGGGGCTGCCCTGGCTAAATACTGCCTTGCACTTGCGCCATTCGTCTGTCCACAACAGGGGAGTTGTATGAACCAGTACACTTAATAAAACGAAAATAGGCCAAAATATCAAATCGAAATATTAAAAATCAATGCACATATTAAGGCTAGAAGCCATAAACATCTGCTAAGTCATACTGTACTGATACTTAAAAAAACAACCTAACTAAAAATACACTAAAGGTAATGAATACATACCTATGGTATGCAATATAAGATGACAAGTACGTGTGCGCCAATAATTGAATTTTACAATGAGTTCTAATCATTGTATATTATCAATTGCCGTTCCATATTTTCTTCTTTCCTTCCTTCAATCCATATTTGTTGGGTTTGTATTAAAAATTTCTAAGAGGTTAACGCTCATTTTTAATCCAAATTTACAAGTTTACTAACAAATGTAGGTTCTCATTTTTAGTCCAAATACCATGAAATAAATAAAGCTTTATAAAATAAATAAAGAACCACTGAATTATAAACAAATGAAATGTACATTGTATCAACTATATTAATATTATCAATCTATTTGTCTACTAAAATCGAAGTTATTCTTGTCTCGAGGCTATCCTTGTGTCACTATACTCACACATATATTCATGCGAGTTGTATGGCATGGGAATGGTTAGCACTAGCATGATTCTTGTGGTGGAACAAGTCTTCTCGGATAAGGACTATCCGTAGGGCCTCTGTACACATACGACTCACGTGCACTATAAAGAACCCAGTACATTGTTCAAGACGAATAGGAAGTACCCCGGTGTACTGGTCCATACATCTCCTGCTGTGGGACACATGGAAGCGCCTGTATCGGACATGACATGGCCCTTAGGGGCGTAGAAAGTCATGGGAATGTGTAACATCTGGTCCACAGCGCCTTGAGACTCTACTGTGTATATGGCGCTAATACATTTAATTACATTACATAAAAGAGATGTCTTGTCTAGATCAAGTAATTTCTTCAGACACAGTACCACTTAATTTCTTAATGGATTGTCTGAAACGTAGTTAATACAAAACAAAATATAATACATCATATCTTTACCTGAAATTACAATATCATCTTGGGCTGATACAGCCGAAATAAAGCATAAACAAACAAGTAAAATTGATGATGTTTGTATCATATTGATCCTCGTAGTTAATTGGACCTCACCCTCCAGGTCCACAACGCTAAAGATCTCGAGCAATGCAAAACGTTTTATTTTATACCATAGTTTTGTCCATTTCTTCTACCAGGAAATTTTGACGTCCCGATTCTTAAGAAAAATATTTCTTGAGTGTGGTTGCGAACTCGTAGCAACGAATGTTTTGTTTATTTAATCCATCGTTTTATCGGGATTAGATTAATAATTTACATGGATTAACAAACATATATCTAACTGGACTACACTATTCAAGATTTATAATAAAATACATTGGTTATATTTGGTTTTTGAATATTTTTTTTATTAAGATACAAGACAGACTTATTTTAATATTATATCTTGTAGAATTACTGATATACAAATCTTACAATAAACAAAAGAAACAGAAGAGCGACATAACTAGATGTCGGTGGGTAGCCACGAACATCTTGGAATATAAGATGATGTGACGTCACAATAACTCACAATCCTTAGCCTGATTTTGAAGAAAACTGCCCACTCATGAAAGAAGGATAGATACTCTGAGAGAATACGTCACACTATGCGACCAACAGACGTACCAATGGGATGACAGATTACTGAGACAGTGCCGGCTAAACTACAAACTGAAAACCCCACTGAAACCAATGTGACTAGTCTATCAGAATTGAAAAAAAACCGAATTAAACCCGACAATAAAATGGACCGACATACTAATTAACCAGTTGTATTATCGACAGACATTACTATTGCTAAATTTCCAACCAATATTGTCCGGTTACAGAAATAGGTCTATGTTTCCGTAGGTGGTGGGGGAGGAGTGATGGGAGGGTGGAGATGGGGGTGGAAGTGGGGTGGAAGGAAAGTGTAAACTTCACATTCTTTATTTGAAGTACGCTGATTAAAAACACAATTGCTGTCAATTTTCAAGATTTCATTCTTAGAGGCCATTTTGAATTTCAAAATGGCCGCTATTTTAAAACTAAAACATATTACAATTTTTGGTCACAGGGATATTTTTTTTTTGTAAATTTGAGTGTCAAAATGTATTCTTTCATTGTCATCCATCCAAATTTTTCATTTCTAAAAATCTTTGATAGCGGCCATATTGAATATCAAAATGTCCGTCATTTTTACTTAATAATAATATTAGATATCATAAATTACGCTTATAGGCTTAACAACCTGGAATTGTCTGTTTGAATGAAAGTAATGAGAAGACTAAATCCCAGTAATCATACAGTTGGATGACACCACATTAATATGCAAATTATGGAATTTAGTAGTCCCAAATCTTGAGAATTGCACATCATTTCAACCCGTGGTCATAGAAGTTGTTTTTTTTGTTTTAAATTGTTATATTGTAATAAAACATATTGTTATAAGTAAACTAAAATACGTAATTTTTCATTTTATTTCATTAAATGGATTTATTTATTTCCAATCATTTGTACATCAACATAACATCAAAACAAAGCTTACAAAATAACACACTGTTGTAACATTATACAATTTAAAAATTAAAGAAAGTAAAAGAAAGGAAGAATTTCCAAAGCATATTTTATTTCCTAAACAATCCAAAGTTGCAGATATATAATTGAAAACAAGAAACGTTGGTTATAAAGAATAATTTAATTTACGTATTTAAATTAATTATTCCTAAGTATGTGCATAATATAATTTAATTTTCCATAATTAAAAATGTGTAATCATCATGTACGATTTAGCACCTCCCTTTGATTTATAATTAATACCCGTTTTTAATAAATAATTTTCTATAAAACTCTCTTACTTAGAAGATCAATAGACAAAGCATTCAAGATTTTTATTCATTTAAAATTATTAGCCATATTTTGATTGTGTCTGTGTATTCCTATATTAGCCTATATTAAAGATTTGACCTACTTTAATAATAGGCCTATAATATCACTATTGACATAGTAATTCATATGGACAGCCAAACTGTGTCGTCGGTCTGCCTGTGGGAGAAGCTATTCTACCATATAAGAAAGTTTAGCAAATGAGATACACGGGTTCAGGGTGCTCGAACACCCCATTCGGAGCCAGAAATCAATAGAATTAGGAAAAAGATGCAAAAATGTGGGTAATCAGCACCTCATTCGACTGTCAGGTAATCACCATAAATAAAAAAAATCGCATCACTCAGGGCATGTTAATGCGGGTGACAATAGTGGGAAACATTTTTTTCGCTTGCCAAAATCCAACCCAGGTTTGAGCTACCCCTCTCCTTCGCCAGTTTCTGTACACGCTCCCGGTAAGATTAGCGATCACTCACGGTGCAAGTCTGAGACGCATGCCTTAGCTCTATGTGCACATGATATGTGAGACCATCCCAACAAAAAAAATAACTTGATTTACCCATATTAAGGAATGGTCCATAAAGGTACAAAACGATTTCTGAAGATTCTTAGTAAATAGTCTAGACAATTTGAAGAGACACCGTATGGGCGGATGCATGATCCTGTGAAACAGGGGGTGCAAAGTTTCCGGTCAGGTGGTCGTGTCCAGGGTTCCAAAATTAACAAGAAGAAACCCCGTTACGTGCGTATTTTTTGACTATCTTAGGCTGTAGTTGTATGTTGTTTTTGTATTCTCTTGAGCGAAAATTTTAGACGCCGTGCCATGCGCTGTGTACATAAGAGGGGAGCACATGTACTTTTGACGATGTTAGAGGGGTGCTCCCCCTCTAAATCCGCCCTTGTGATACCTGTGTGACACATCGTAGTGAAGTTTTATAATGCGCTTGTTAAAGTTCCTATCGTAACTTGCAGGTAGCGCTGAAGAGTGGACATGATAGATGTTCACGTATTCATAGACATTCTACTCCACTAAGGGTCACGTCATGTCCTGCTCTCGAAGATTAGCGCTACATTCTACTGTCCAGGGCAGGGCCTGATTGGAACAGTGGGGGTAACCACCTACTCGTCTCGAAACATATTCTTTGAAGTTCACACGAGCCATTGTATACACTGGACCTATGGCTTACAGTCCTTATCAGTTTTTGTTCTATCACCAGAACCAGGTGCGAGGTACAATTTTTGTTAATTAGAACCAATAATGGTTATTGGAATCGACAGATTTTCTCAAAGTAACTTACTAAGCAAAACATATTATAGATAAGTATAAATTAGTAAGACGTCCGACAGACAGATAAGCAGACCTGAAGATCAAGTCACATCGATTCAGCGTTACCCAGGTGAAATGAAGTTATTTAACCGGAATTTAGGATATCCGGCCGGGTAATTAGTGGGCTAACGGATACGTAGATCTAACCTCGAGGTTACGTGAGGTTACAGAGTCCAACGTATGCGCGTTCCAAATCAATTGAGACTTTAATTATTTAAAGTATTAAAGTAATTACATTTCAAGTTAAGCAATACAATACGAGGTTAACTATTAGGCTATGGCAATTGATATTGGCCTAAAAATGTGAAAACTTTATCGTTTTTTGTAAGTATTCGCGTTTTTTTATCCTATAAACATAGGCCTAAAACCGCAAAAATAATGTATTGTTAATATTAACACTTTCACAGTACAGGTTTATTGTCGTTGATCCTGATTGGCCTGTCAACATAATTTTAGGTCATTATTTCAAAAAATCCGAAATTGGATCAGATGTTTTAAACCTCTATTTGTTTTTTCTCTGAATTTAATGTTGTGCCTATGACACTTTATTATGGATTCTGATTTGTCATATTATCGACTGCATGAATTCTGCCATTCCATGCCGTACTATTCGTATTCGTCCTCTTCACATCATCTGGCTTATCAACCAGTCTCGGTCATGCCGAGCAAAATAGCACGCCTTAGTACAACAATTAATTACATAAAATGACAAAGTTGTACATTTTCATACCAAAGCATGAAACTTGGCAGAAAGCTTCTCTGATACGTGTAGATAGATATGGTGGCAAAAGTCCCAATGTCTGCAATGGCTGCCATGTTGGAGTCAAAATGACGGTCATATGTGAGGTCTCACCACAAAATGAGTCTCATGGTAGGAAAATCAAAAATTGAGTTATTGGTATCTTCTGAAAGGTCATAATATAAGCTGATCTACACTTTCATAAACATTCATTGGATATGTACAAACAAAGATATAAATATTTGAAGTTTTCATGCATGTACAAAGGTTTTGAGAAAATCGCCCAGAAAGTAATGAAAACATAAAGAATTAAATGACTATAAATCCCAGAAAATCTGCACGAAGAACACTTTCCTGCATGATATTGAAATATGCATACCATAATACTCATAATTAATTAAAACTAAATTTTTCAACAATTTGACTTCAGGACTATTTTGCAGATTGTATCAATTTGATCTCACCTACGATGCAATTCATTTTGTGGCGAAACCTAAAATATACGAAAACTGGTGTTAAATCTCAACCACTGATCGTAGAGACCTGATTTTGGTTTTAAAATGTTCGCAACATAAAAATTTCTATTTGCTCTAATGGAACTTTTTGACCAAAAATGACAAGAAATGACGTTTCTATACATTTGACCTTTGACCTGACATGTTGATATCTCCGTGAACCGCTGGTTGTAGAGATTTTTAACGGCATTTTACTCAGCATTTATATTGTACTGTATGCAATGCGTGAGACATCCCCGCCGCCGGTTAAGTACCTAGTGCATCAGCGCCTGGTGTATTTTCAATATGCCAATAGTATGCCAATATAGGTAGTACCAGCATTTGCCACCTGTATTATGGATTAACATAGGCTACAGTATATACACTGATGATAGCGTTAATGAACTGGAGGTATAGGTTAAGAAAATATATCACATAACGCCAAACAACAGACACACGTCATCGTGACTCATTGCTTGGAGTATGTATTATACTTTCGTATTTCAAATTGTATACTTGCCAATTTTTTGTCCGACAAGCAACAAAAAAATCTCATTTACCCATTTTTAGGTTACTTTCGGCCAAAGTACCAATATTTTGGGGCCAATTTTACCGTATTTTGTTCTATATTGTCTAATTCGTAGGGAAAATTGATTTGCATGTCTGTAAATGCGTGAGAATTCTCCTAATGCGTGAGAAAAAATATTTGTGCGTGAGACGTCCAGAAAAGTTCCCAATGCGTGAGTGTTGGCAGGTATCCGAAGACAGTCAGTGTGAATAAACTATGGTTCTCGTTGACATTGCGTAAATACATGGATGGAATTTCAAGTTATCGTGCCACTCCGAGTGGACATTTTACAAGACATAAGTTCAAATAATGGTTATCAAGTTGGAAATAACCGGAAAGATATTTAATCCGAATAAAGTTATTTTAAAGAAAATCGGCAAAATATTACCTGCTTGACCTTCATCAATTGAAATTTGAGTGTTTTAAATAAAAGTAACCGAGCTAATCATCAAAGATCCTTAAAATATCTTTAAAGAAGTTTAACTTCTATTAAAAAAGAATATCTTGAGAAAACAATATTTAGCTCAATGGTGGCCGACATTGTCTACCGTACTTTGCCGAGACAAACACATTTTTGCAATATTACTTTCACACTTAATCAACACGTTGGTACTCCTACGCTCTCTCACTTAGGACTATTAAAATATTTCGTTCTTACCAAGAATCAACGTCTTTAGATTCACAATAATCAATCTTTTAATATTTAAGTCGCCTCATTCTTTATTTTCAGAATTTTGCTTACATTGCGAATTCTCTTTACACTGATAGAACAAGAAGTCCTCACTGTTATTTATGTAGCTTATATAATTTAATTTCACAACATGTTTAACTTTTAAGAAACTTAAAGTCAGCTTCTGCTCTTGTAGATTTGTTTTAATAACATCAAGCTAAATAAATCAGACCTGCTCACGTCGCTATGGCAACTTCGATCAAGGATACAGAGTTGGACCAAATTATCGAGGAGAAGATAACACAAATTGTATGGCTATCAAAATGGTATAACAATTTACAAAATTTGAGGCCGACTTTGTTTTGTTACTTCAAAGAAATTAGAGTTTTTCTGTCTTATTCTGTTATTCTAATTTGTAAAAATTACATGTGACATAATCATAAACTGGAACGTATAGGATTAGTTTTTTTTAAACATTATAGGCCTATTCCTTATTGGTTTCAGCAAACGAGTTAATTAGAATTTTAGGTATTGACATCTACCTATCAGATATGCTGTGTTGAGAAATTAGGCCTATTAGTAATGGACTTGATAGAAATTGGTACTCTCCACAGGTTAATTTCTACCGAATAATACAATTTTCAAAATTGTATAAAGTACCTAATGCCATGAATACCCTAAACGCCGTACGAAAATTGAAAAGGCATCGTCAAAAACAAACCAGAATTCCACACATGGGAATACACCATCGTTGCTAACCAAAATCAAACCTCCAGACAGGCCCATTTGAACTAAACCAGTACTACAGAACTTCGAAAAAGAAGCCAAGGTGTAATCTCGAAATGAAGCCTAGGCATATATAAAAATAAACCTCTGAGCTAGTAAAAGCAATCTTGAGAAGAAGTCCATCTTGATTGAAAAGATGCTCCAAGCCCAAGAATATGGTACAATTCTCTTTCGGGCCAAGCCCTACGTGGGATTAGTTGCCCTTTTTCCAGTTTCTTTCTTTTCAGGTGAACTTAAAGTATTACCTATTTTTTAGAAATGATACTGGGGTTGTTTTATCCAGCGCCTTTAATTGGCGTCATACATGTTACTAATAATTAAAAATAATAGTTTTTTATACAGAAAGATGATAAAAATGATATTTTAAGTAAAAACAATTACTAGATCAACGTTTACGTGTATTGTGTATGTAAGGTGAAAAGTTAAGAATTACTCTGTTTTTAACCATGTAGCACTACTTATGTGGTTATACAAAGCTATTTACATTCCAAAACTATCTCCGATATTTAAATATAAATTGTCGACATACAATGTATTATTGTTATCATAATTCCTTGGTAGACATTGTTTAACAATTTCAACCGAAGCAAAATTATTATAGAATATTTTACATTTTTAAAATGTTCACATCAGGACTATTTCTTCTATCACTAACACAATTTTGTTATACAGTTTAAGGTCCACGTACCTCTCGTAAGCGACCACCTTCCGTAGATTTGTTTATGTTAATTTACCTCCCATAAGCTCTCCAAAAAATTAATGATTTTCTGTACAACAAATACAATTTTCTGTACAAAATCGTCCTCTGTAATGGTTGAGAATCATATTATTAAACAAATCTTTAAAAAATGATAAACAATATTTAATAAAATATACAATGTAGTGTCTAGACATTTGAGAGGCCATTTGTTTTGAAAAGGCCCTGAAATGTGAGACAAAAGGGCGTATACATAAATTTAAAACTTTAGCCCTCTATCGGTCGAAATTCTCGTAAGCGGAACCCTCCCGTAAGCGGAAATTTGCCAATTACACTTCTGAAACAATTGGTCAGTTGGTCGATAGGTCACTGTTAACTTTAATTGTGATTTCTTAAAGATATAGTAGTACAATTTTATTAAAATTAGCATGCAGTATGTGTTTCGGACATTTCAGTAGTTAGTCAGCCTCTTGCTTTTGAATTGGATGGAATACATTAGTAAGAAACACATATTGGATAAATGTCAGATGTGGTACCGTAGTAGGCCTATATATTGACTGACAGTTGTTTTAGGATGAAGTCAAACAAGATATAAATTGAAGGTTCGATGTAATAAAGTATTAAATCTACCCAATAGTGGTCTCATTTTATTCTATATGTACAAGATGAACAACACAATTAGGCATAAAAAATGGACACTACTTTGACACTAGATATCTTAGAAAACCTTTTTACGTCTGCCTCTAAAAGCTTACAAACTCACAAACCACCTTACTCGAAGTATACAGATCAAATTTTAAATAATTAAAAACACAAATTCCAGCCAGTTTCCGTTAAATTCCAGTTATGTTAAATCATACAGAAAAAGAAATGCTATATATTAAATATATAGTATATATATATAGACAGCAGAATCAATTTAATAATAATTGTAGAAAAACGAAGGTTCATACTACATAAAATATTTATCTTTATTAATGTATGCTTATTTCAATCCAAATTTAAAAATACGAATCATCTAGAAGAAAATACTCGAATACTCGAAAACTGTTACCCTTCGATTTATGGAATGTACACTTTACTTCAAATGTTCTTTTCTTCAATGTTTTACCTTGTACTCATTACATTAATTTGTAAAAGATAAGTAAGATAGTTTAAGAACTAAATATTTAAGTTAGATGTAAATGGGGTTCTTTCTTTAATAAGAATTACTCTTCAAGAGTTCCCTTTTCTTTGAAGAAATTTTACTTACTCTTTATATTACTGTATTGTAATTTCTGCAAATGTTTACAAAGGAAATAAAAGGATTTGTCTTTACCATTGTCATATCTAATCTCTGAAAAGGTTTGGACATTATGTTTTAGCATCGGGATTACGACACATTTTGTTATGCCCACGTATTTGGTTACAATCTATTAATTATTATAAACATTGTGTAGTAATATCTCCAAACGGTATGTAATAACTACTTTAGGCTTATGTTTTTCTAAAGGTATCAATTCATACAATTACACGCTTCCTTGTAGCGATTATAAGGACAAAGGCAGGTATTACCTTTATTATTGGACGATATCTCGTCAAGATTCGCACGATCATTAAAAACACGTTCATCTATAACGTCATCTCCAGGATTTCTGGTTTAACTTCCAGGCTCCCAGAAAACGTATTTTTTCCAGAATTTTAAATTCTAAATGATATCTCCATTTTATAATAACTTTAAGTGCTGAGTTATATAAGCTAAATTGTCCTACTTGTATACAGAAAATAAAATAGAAATTGAACAATAGGGTATTGCAACGGTCCAATCTCCTTGTTTTTTTATAAAGTTGTTGAGCTTGTGGGGATTGGTACCTGTAAACTGTGAAGCTTTAGATGACTTTGGCCTTCATATTAGTATTAAATAATTTGACATTCACAAGCTGAAACCCCTGTTTATAATAATATGGCCCGAAATATCAATAATTGTTATAACCAAACAAAAAAAAAACACCAAACAAAAAGAGAAACAACGACGAAAATTAACCCTATGATTAATTCGAAGTTTATTTTCATCGGGAGGTCTATCAACACTGTATTCCTGGATACTACTTTCCAGGAATTCTGCAAGACAAGTATGTAAACAAGCAAGAATGTGTATCTAAACATTTTGATTACCAGAATTGAACTAAGAGCTAAGTAACATGGAATCCAGATATTCCTATTTCAGTGGACGTGACTATTACATCTGAATGCCCGAGGGTAAATATCGGGGCATAGATACAGATAATAAGAAAGTATAATGCATACTCCAAGCAATGAGATACATGCCATTCTGCCAGGATTCAATATTTCGACATAAATTATGTCACCATTAGGAATAGATACAGATTATAAACGATGATTAGGATACATCCAAGATAATTCAGTGTACCAGACAACTTGGATCATTACGGATTCATTGCTCATCTTTAACATACCAGATTCTTTTGTTAGATCGTATTATATGTCTAAGAACAGATATTATAGTATACAACGGCCTAAGATGGCTAAGATAGTAGTATAAAATATAATTCATATATTTTACTAACACCACAATAATTAAAGACACACCTTTTATGACGCCTACGATGGAGGATAACGTTCAACACTATCCGAGTTTCGTATTAAGATTTTTACCATAATGTGAAATTACTAGGCCTACCGTGTATTATATAAGCCTAGTAATTCCATAAAAAAAATCTTCAAAAATCGCGTTTTCCATAAAACAAACGATTTTTTAGACTCGTTTTAATAGTTTACCTTGGTTTTGATTTAACAATAAGAAATAAAAGAGTAAGAATCCTTAGAAATTTTGTAATAAGCAACACAATGGTGAAAATAACTTAGCACAGAGCTACTATAGTGGAAATTATTCCCCTGTTAAAGATGTGCGGCTCCAGGAAAAGAAAACAACATTTTTTTAAATGTAGAAATCGACATTGCCATCATTCGACGAGTGTGGCCTCTCTGTATATACGTATGCAAACTTCTGCTATAGTTGATTTTAATAGTGAGGTTTCGCAGATTTACGAAATACGAATACCAAAACGGATACGTCATACAGTCATGTAACATTTGAATAGAACACCTTAAATATCTGTCACAGTTGGTCAATATTTTACGACGATCATAAACAATTCATTTCAGGTAGAAAATCTGATATATTTTTTAACACATTTAGGAACTTTAAAAAATTGGAGTGTGACGTATCCGTTTTCGTATTTCGTAAGTTTGCGAAACCTCACTAATAGTTTGATTTGACGTATTTTATTACATATGAGAATCACTCGGAGAGCGCAAACCTCCGCCCAGCGACCGAAATTATCGCCAATGCAGCTTTAACCGTTTACTTTCTGTACACACTTTTTGCTAATTTTAGACTGAAGGGCAAAATTGTTAGCCACTAAGTGGCGATTTTATAGTTAAAGTTCAAAGTTCGTTACAGTATAGCATTTAATTGAAAAAACAAAAAGTTAAAGATGTATTGTCACTCGAAAATTATCAAAAAGTCATAACCATTAATTTTGAAATTAACTTTCTCGAATTAAAGTAACATCAATGTAAAGATCTTGAGAATAGATATTGATGTATATATATAAAAAAAATTAACACACACATCAATCCTTTTTTGTCATTTTCCAGGTGACGATACATCTTTTAAGTTATTAACGCCTCCGATAAGTCCACTTTTTTATATGTTGAATTTTATTGATTTATTATAATGGTTAAAATACAAAACGATACTTCAAAACCAAACACACTATTGTATTAAAAAAATAGTGAAACTACATTAAAATCATAGTAACAACATGGTTATAAGATTATACTTTTTACTGTGCATTAACATTAATATAGAACATAATATTTTTTTTAACGGAACAGTGCAAAATCTTACAGGGCATTACCGGTACATTCCATGTTCCGGTTCTACTATTAATATTCCACTTGGTTTAGTCATTATACACCACTAGCATTAAAAATGTCAAAAATCCAACTGTTCATACCCAGTGATTGCAGCAAAAAACATTATAAATGGATCTTAAACATTCAATTTTTTACGATTTATTTGTATTCATGAATAGGCCACCATGGCCTTAGACTACTAAGTTATCTACTCAAGTACTTAGCATTGTTGAAATACCGTACCATATGGTATAGTAGATGACCTAAAGATAATTCTGGTAATACTGTGGTTGTTTCGTCGTATTGTTGTTGGCCCAACAGGCTTATATTGGCTAGCATTAGCCAGGTACAATAAACATGTTATTATAACAATACCGATTGATATCATAGGTAATTTGTTCATTTTATGTAATTACTCCCAAATTATTAAATTAGCCAAAGCAGTTAAACATTTGAAACAACTTTTGTTAATGTATGAAACAACAAATAATTTCATTTAAATCAAAGTAGAATTTATTTTACATATTTCTTAGGCAATTTCGATCAACGATCGAAGAATATCAAGGAAGAGAAAGAAAGATTCGAAATATGAAGAAAAGGAGGTCATTTTATTTGACATTTTATTAAGAATTGTTTCTAAATCAGACAACCAAGATTTTGTTGCTAAATACAGTGCATTAAGTTGATACAACTTTGGTAACTTGTTTTTATTATTTCTTTTAAGATAAAAGATTATTTCCAATAAAACAGTTAAAAAACGCTTTTAATGCTTGTCTAAATTTTCATCGGAAAATCTTTTAGAATTAATGAATTATAAAAAGTAAAGTATTTTAATCTACACCGGAGATTAAAGCGTGGGGTCAAGAGTCTGGTATTAACTAAACAAAATTTTCACGAGTAATCCATGACCAACTTAATGAATGTTGAGAGTTCCTAAGTCTTAGATGATTTATACTCGGTTTCTGTTTCTGTTCGATCAACCGGTTAAATATTTCGCCCACTAGACTGGCGCCCTCAACCGAGTGTTACGTCTTCTACTTTGTTCAATGTTAGAAGCGTCTTTTAAGGTACGTTTAAGGTACGTTTTTGAGATGTGATATACTTGTAATCCATAAAGTTACTGGAATCATTGTTATATAATTACTTTAAATCTTATTATTAAGGCTTAAGAAAAGGTGTTTATATGCATTTATACATTCGCGGGACATGCGCTCGGAATGGTTTACAATCCGGTTCTACTCAGACGGATGAAAAATTGTAAAAACAAAAAGAGTTTCGTTTCATTGTATTGTTAAAAACTTCGTGAGACAAAATTTCAGTAGGCCTACTTAGCCAATGACTGGAAATTGGAGGGTGTACCCGCACCTTATATTGACATAAGTATGAAAAGTAGCGGACATCTGTTCAATCAACGAGCCGCAAACCGCTTAACCATTGTAAATTCACGCCATTTTCTAACATAAATGTAAATATTTTACAAACAGACCATCGTATTGCTTAGAGGTAAACGGATTCTAGAACTAGAATTATTAAGCTTTCTAATGGTGTATAACACTTCCTTTAACTGTTTTCAAACTTTGTGCACTTTTTATATTAATTTCGGTCATTTTATAGGAAAAGTTACTAAAATGACCACATTTTCAATGAAGTCTATCACTATATCACTTCTATCGTCAAAACTATTGACCCTAAAACAAAAGGATAAACAGATTCTTGTAGATGAATAAATTACAAAAGTGTTGATATATGATGCATTGCTATTGGCCAAGTCTTTGTGCACTTTTTAATAGCAAATCAGCATCAATTAAAAAAAAATCACCTTACAAGAAGTCCAGGTCAAATGACGTCATGCAATCATTCTGCTCACGATTGGCTATCAGCAGTCACGCTAGGCTGGTCAGGCCATATAACGCTTCAATGGACAACAGATCTTTTTTTCATATTGCTATACCAACTTTTCAATATGAATGCCAAAACAATCATTGATTAATTTCAAATTTAATTCGCTCATATCAAAATAAAATGACAAAAAAAATTGAGAATAGATAATAGTGTATTGAGAATTTTTAATTGTTTTTTTTACACTAACAAAATATAAAAATGATAGTTGCTTTTAGCTTTTTTTTGTCGATTTTTTGCATTTAAAGTAGGCAAAATAGCGTTAACAATGGCTATTTAAATTTATCTGATTTTAAGTGACAATATATAATTCTTTGGGTAACGTTCCACAATGTAGTTAATTTATGTTAATAATGTGTAAATGTATACGTGGTGGTGGATCGAGCAGAGAACCTTTGTTTCAGCCATTTTAAAGTACACCATTTTGTATCTTGCTTCTATCAAAAGCTGCTTCAAAAGTGGTCATTATACTTTATAATTTATTCTTGATTGCTTGATCTTTTATTCCTGAGGAAGGGTAATCAGTCTTGGCGCAGAGACAATGTTCACAATGTTTCACAAAATTTGTCTTCCAAAATGTCGGTTGAGAAATTCACTTTATGAAGCTTTCCTAGAATGTCGACCTCTAAGTACGCTGGGTATGAAAACACACAAGAAACAGGAGATTGTTTGTAGAATTTTAAAAATGTGCTTGAAAGTTTTAATGCGACCATTGCAATCACTTATGTCATATGTTAGCCTTAGAAACTAGTAGTGTATGGTCCATGGTTAGGACACTATCATTTATGGATTCTTCAGTTCATACTGTCATTAGCGGCAGCAGTTCAATAGCTGTATCCAAACACACATTTTAGCTACAATTAATATTTGGCGTGTCACTTTTCATAATTAATTGCAGCCAACAAAA
This sequence comes from Nesometra sesokonis, assembly GCA_025631205.1. Lineage (NCBI taxonomy): Eukaryota > Metazoa > Echinodermata > Crinoidea > Comatulida > Antedonidae > Nesometra > Nesometra sesokonis. The sequence goes on from JAOTQE010078249.1 coordinate 15,943, forward strand.
ATACGGGTTGTGTTGAGAATTCATGAGAATTCCATACAAGCTTATTTTAAAGGACAAATTTTATTTTTAAAGAAATATGTTATTATACTTGTCAACTGCAAACCACTTAGATTTTTGATGATGGTATAATCTAATCTCTTCACAGATAAGAAAATGTCACAAACAATGAAACTTGGCACATTTAATCTGGTAAGTACCATTTCATAATGAATGGGTCGGCCCACTTGGCCCGGTAGAGTACTGTACTCTAAAAATTGAAGAATGCAGCGACCTTTCTTAGAAGTATCGATGCTCCTCATGAACAGTATATATACGTACACGTAAATACAAAGTTATACTTATTCTTTAACTATTGACTATCAATCATCGTCAATTTTGTATTTATAGTATATTTTCTAAATGTTTAATTTAATTTGCTTTATACTTTTGATTGGGTTAGTGGAATGTAAATATGTGGGAAACCCAGTGACGTTAGGAAATGGTAAGTTTATATTTCATACGCATTTCAAAATTATTCATTCTATAAGAACGATTTTGTACAGTATTGGTAGGCCAAATTACAAAAGAGGTGTTGTACAGAGAGAAAGGAAATTCATTAGAAAAGCATAAAACCCCAGAAAATAACTACATGAACTTATTTTCTTTGTAAGACCCTTGAGTAGACTTCTTCAAGGTTTTTCTTTGCGGGTTTTTATTCGAGATCACACTACAAACTCAAGAGCCGACTTCTTTTCAAATTTCGAAATGAATGGTAATTAAAATGACTTGTATGTACAAAATTAGGACTGCAGGAGATATATTTTTTTGATTTAATTTGTTAAAGAATCATTATCAGTATTTTTCATATCTGGCAGAGCCAAGCCAAAGAAGGCAAGTCGAAAGATTGAAGGAAAATTAAGTTATTTTTATATTATGAAACTACATATTTGGCCTGAGACCACTATAGTAGTCTCAGATTTGGCCTACTATCTTTAACGCTGAAAAAAACCATATTTCCTTGCAAAGTTATGAACAATTAAAGTTTAAACATATGGAATGTAAATTTTGAGACAAAATGCATTTGACAATTTCTTATCAGAATACATTGACTGAGCAGCGTTATTTTAAATTGCATTTTTAAAACATTTTTTTGTTTATCATATCTGAAAATTGTTATGTAGCATGAAAGTTGAATATTTAAACTGTATATTTTTGTGATAAAATAAAATTGAAAAAAATGATTTTTTTAAATATTTCTACCTATTGTGGAAAATTAGTTTTGTGAAATGCTTCCTTTGGCTTGTCTATGACAAATATATTACAGTGAGATCGATTCACATCCATCTTATAACATTGTAAAAAAGTGAATTACCATTTTATTTGTGTACATCTTTATTAAAGTACTACTTTCTTGAAATGGAGAAGACTAAATTTATAGGCAACCTTAAGAGAGGCTTCTTCTAGAGACGGGCTTACATTCGACATTACATTTATAAGCTTAAAAGAAATTTCTTTTTGAGATTAAAGACTTTTTCAGGTTGTATTGTAGTTATTATTATTTAATTTCTTAGCAGTTTGTAGTTAAAGGCAGGAATGTAGAAAAGAAAAACAAATACATGTTTCTAAATAAAACAAGCTCTCGTAAGTTAAATAGCTCCGTTGTTGGACGCACTGAATATTTAACAAAAAAAAAACACTGATTATTGGAACAAGATGCATGAAAATAATGCATTACGTAATCGTGCTTCTAGAACAAAAAACTAAAAATGAACATGGGTAGATAGAAGAGATAGGAATTCGGCAATACATAAATACCAATAGAGAATCTTCTTGAAAAAATTAATAGAAAAAACAAAGTAGACAATTTCTTTAAAAAATTAACTTGCATTTTTAGGGGAACCGTGCAAACAGAACATTTGCCAGAATGGAGCTGAATGCGTAATTCAGAACGGTAACATATGGTGCAACTGCCCACTTGGTTTCCAAGGAAAATGGTGTCAACAAGGTAGGTTTAAAGATACGATTGCTAGTTTAAAAGGACGCTAAGGAACGTACAGGTAATGCCATATAATTCATGATTACGTATCCCACTAATGTCAAAAACATAAAAACATTATGCCTAACAATAACTTAGGTCTATGTCATATTATAAGAAATCCAACAATGAGGGCGTCGTTTATGACAGAAAAGAAAACATATACACAAATTCGAGAGTTATCAGCAACAAACATTTAACCGTTTACGTCATAATAATTAAAATAACTGTGGAAAGTATCACGAGATAATTGGTGTTTTTTTATGGTTTACAGATGCTGACTAATAATAATATAATAATTATGTTCTGCATGTGTGCCGAGTGGTACGGCGTCACACAATTGGTCCGGGTTAAATAATGGTGGGATTTGTGATAAAAAAATCAAATATTAGGAAAACAAAGTTTTAGTTACAAAGAGGCACAAATTTCTATGCGCACATTTAAAAAGACATGTAAGACGCAATACGCGGATATTCAGTGATTAACAATTAGGATTGTCCACAATAAACCATTTCACGGTTTCAACTACGCATGTGCTTTACCAAGTTCAAGTAATAAAACGACGCGCGGCTCTTATTAAAAGGAAAATAATTGCCGCGCGTCGTTTTATGACTTGACCTTATTCTACACATGCGCAGTTGAAATCGTGAAATGGCTTATTTGTGTTTCAATTCGATTTTTCACCGCGCGCGTAACTGCGCCTCTGTTCGTGCTGTATTCCCCAACAGTTAAATGTAATAACAAAATAAACTACATGTATTTCTTTCCAAAAATGAATAGCAATTGATGAATGCTACAGCATGCCTTGTAAAAATGGAGGAGTTTGTGAAGACGAGGTGAACGGATATACCTGTCAATGCCGAGATGGGTTCAGAGGAGTCAATTGTGAAGAAGGTAAACAATGACAAGACGACGATAAGACGACAAGACGACGATAACACGATCAGATATATAACGATGAGACGATAAAATGACGAGACAGGAATGATACGATAGAACAATGAAAAGATGACTTGACTAAAATAAGACGACAAGGCGACGATCATGGGCATATCCAGGATTCGGAGGAGTGGGTGCTCAAACCCGATAAATAAACAAACAACCAACCAATCAACCAACCAACCAACCAACCAACCAACCAACAAACAAACAAACAAACAAACAAACAACCAACCAACCAGCCAACCAACAAACCAACCAACAAACAAACAAACAAACAAACAAACAAACAAATAAAAAAAACAAAACAAACAAACAAACAAACAAGCAAAGAAACAAACAAAATGTGTTTTTAGATATTTTACATGCTTGTAACTGTTTCATATGTTATTTTCGTACCGTTTTTTGTACGAACGAATGAATGTACAGCGAGCACCGAATCTCCTTTAAAGGATGAAATGAGTTTGAGTCTGAGTCTGGAAACAACCGGTCGACGATGAAACGATATCTTTACGAGACGATGATGACTCTAGGTCAAAGGATATACAATACATGTCAATGCCATGAACAATTAACAATTAACAAAAAAAGAATTCTTAACAAGCGTTGATGATCAACGAGAAAACGACGAGAAAGGTGGAATTTAGCTAAGTTGAGTGGCATTTGCTCAGTTGGTTTAGCTGGGGAAAATCACTGTGCTTTGCTATGAACCGTTGTTCCTGGTTCGATTGAACACCACACCACTGTCCTTGTGTTTCGGCCGGAGAGTCGGAAGTTACTAGCATGCCGTACTTTCGGATTAGACGTTAAGCCATTGGTCCCGTATCTCATGTGACATGTTCACGTTAAAAAAAAACGCAGGGCATTCTTCGAAAAAAGAGTATGCGATTATCTCTTGGTGTACTGCCAAATCACTACCGGAAGGACCCCACTGAAAATAAGTCCACTTCGGATTTCCGTGTGTTATCCTGGGTGTTCTACAACACCGAATTAATCAAATCAAATCAAAAAGGTGTCGATGTAAATATCAAGGAATTAAATGAGTACAATGACAAAACTACAATACCGTGACACTTATGGACCACCGTGAACAATGATACCAAACGATAATTCAAACTGTAAGAAGAGTACCACTTGAAGTACTATTTTGAAGGTTTTCCATGGAATATTCTTAAAATTCGGAGAATTGAGTGATAATTAAGTCTGTTCAAATTACAGTTTCCATTATTTTGATTCTCCTTAATCTAATTATTAAAATTTATTTTAAGAAGACTAATAATTTGTATGGAATGCAAACAATACCGTACGGTACTGAACTTTAGACCATGCGAAAATACAAGTTTAACCTTTAATTAAAAGTTTTACTTTCAATAATTTTAGATTATTGATAAATATGCCTATTGAAATTTGAATGTAGCCTAAGTCAAAGACTTACACTATAAGTAGATTTTCTTAAAGTATTTTTAAATATTTTAAAATATTTTTAGGTATGCCTAGTTAAATTAAAATTTAACTAGGCATACCTAAAATGTGTATAAAACGCTAACTGTAATGCAAATAATATGATAATTAATAACAATAGTTTTTGTACAACTAAACTTGAAAACATCTTTTAATTGCCTTCAGTTGAGGAAGTTAGCGAAGCAGTCGTTGGGAATTCTAGGCTCACACTGTTCGATGTTTGTGTTCATAAAGACATTTTATCCACCTTTTCCCTCGCCTAGGAATATAAGTGTGTTTTTGGGAGGTATAAAAGCCATATGCGGGTGGTGCTGGTTACAACTGCAACTTTGTGGAATGGATTGTGTTCCATGAGTTTCAGTTTCCTAATTAGGGGTAATAATTGCGCTATATAAATGTCACATATTATTATTCAGGTAAACTCTTTTTTTGGCAATTACAGATATCAACGGATGTAGGAAAACACGCTGCTTGAATGGTGGTACTTGTATTGATGCATTGAATGGTTATATTTGTGTATGTTCCAAGAAATATACCGGACGTAATTGCGAAATAGGTAAAACAATAAATGCTCTTACATTATACATAACAGAACATAGTGTTGCCCAAGACAAGCCGACAAAAAATCCTGAAAGTCATTATTAACATATATTTTTTCTTTCATATTTCTGTATGTTTTAGGATGAATTCACAAAATTATCCCGAAAATTGAAAGAAATTATGCCTACATCAAATTATCCCGAAAGTATAAGTATTATCACCTAAATAGACAAATATTTCTTCTAAAATTATTCACAATTTTTAGTTTTGACAGGAAAGAAGAATTTCTGCAAATGGAAGAAAGATGGAAACTACCGAAACCCCGAAAGTTGCTCCAGCTTTTTTCAATGCAGTGGAGGTCGTCTGGAAGTTCAACATTGTCCTGATAAACTAGCTTACGACGAGCTGTCTAATTCCTGTGATTATCCCGCCAAGATTCCAGACTGCCATCACTATACAAACTTCTGCTATCGAAGGAAGAATGGTAATTATCGCGATCCAAAAGACTGCAAGAGGTTTTATCAGTGTTCTGGTGGGAAGGACTACATCCAGTACTGTCAAAAAGGTCTTGTTTACAATCAGTACGACGACAAATGTGACTACCTATATAACGTACCAGAATGTGGATATGTTGACGGCAGCGACGGCCGATTTTGTGTAAACCGACCAGATGGAAATTACAGACATCCCGGTGATTGTAAGAAGTTCTTTACATGTTCTTCGCGCATACGGTATGTCTTTAGATGTCCAGTAGGTCTTGTTTATAATCAGATTAACGGCGTCTGCGACTGGCCTTCAAATGTACCAGAGTGTTCTTGTTCTACATGTGGGTTCTGTACGAAACACTCTGCTGATATATATCCACATCCGTCCGACTGCACTAAGTTCCTCCAGTGCTCGAATGGATTTATAATAACTCAGTCATGTCCAGTAGGTTTGGTTTATGTCGATTCCAAAAAAAGATGCGACTACCCACCTCCGACCGGTGCTTGTTCTAAGATAGTTGGTAATGGGTTTTGTCATGGCAAGTATAACGGGTTGTATAGAGATCCAGATAGTTGTGCTAGATTCTTTCAGTGTTCAAATGGTATCCCATATCGTTTCGCATGTCCGAGTGGGCTTGTGTACAATGAACCAACAAAACGTTGCGAGTTTCCGCAGTACGTGCCTGGATGTAACATACCTTCAGACGTTCATAATCCATTCTGCGATAAACGAAAAGATGGTCTTTATCGGGATCCAAGCAATTGCAACAAGTTCTTCAAATGCCATGGACATATAGCTTACCATCTTGCATGTGCCGAGGGACTGGCATTTGATAGCCAGCGACTGCGTTGCAGAGGAAGTCATCACGTAACTGATTGTGGTCCACCAGAAGATAACATATGTGCTGGTCGTGGTGATGTCGTGACGGCAGATCCGAAATCTTGTTCGCGGTTTTTCATATGCAAAGATGGAATGCAGTTTTTACGTAAATGTTACAGTGGATATGCTTACAGACCGGATACAGGGAAATGTGAACCAAGATCACAAGTTGGCGGATGCAACGATCGCGATGATAGGTGTGCAGGGAAACTTGATGGAAACTACACACATCCTCGACACTGTACAAAATACATATATTGCAGTTCTGGTTTTGGATATACCCGGTCTTGCGGTACAGGGATGGCCTACAGTGACAGAACTAAACGTTGTGAACCTTCAAGCTACGTTCCAGAATGTAAAACTAACGACAGTTAGACAATGGAAATAAAAACTTAACCGCACTATAGCTTGGTTGTTAACATGATTGCCTTTTAATTCTCAAGTCGTAGGTTCAATATTAACTACTATATTATTTTCTAAAGACTGTGAACTCAGTAGTGCGTAGAGAATTACACTGTGAACTCATAAAGGAGCGCGTAGAGACATACACTGTGAAATCTCTTTATTTTTTTGGTGCACACTTGATGAATTTTGCTCGGCATATTTCTTGCAGTGTTCGTAAAATTTTATCAAACAAAGGACAACTCGTGGTACTATGCTGAGCAAAATTCCTCTCAAGTGTGCGCCGAGCTTTACCGTTGTACGCGCGAATCTTGCGTCTTTTACGCGCCTTTCTGGACGCGTGAATAACAGTTTCTTTCGCTTTGTTGTGTCATGATATTGTAAATTAAATTGTAATGTTTAAAAATGTTTATGTACTTCATAGTTCTATGATTCATTCGACATTTATTTGAACATGTTCCGTAAAACAAGAAGTACGATGTGTATTATATATATATATTCCATCTTGACAGACTCCAAAGGAGTAGAAGACACGGGGGCACGTGCCCGTATCCCGTTATGTGAAGAGTAAAAAAAAAAACCAAAACAGGAATAAACGTGTCCACACATATTTTTGAGTGGGATCCCCACTTTTTGACTTTATAGTCCAAGATGCTCTGAGAGCGATAGAGGTTTATTATTTTCAAAAAGATCCTCCCCTCCCAAACCCACACCCTGGCCCAGTCAGTCTTTCTGGTCCTTCCAACTTTAAAATGGATATGGTCTGTGTCTCCCTCCCAAAAATGTCTGGATCTCCCCTGCTTGATGTATGTAACTTAGTAATAGAAAGTGTATAGCGTTCTTGATCTTGTTCCTCATTTTTAATACAAACATAAACATCGATGGAAAATTAACAAATTTTCTAAGGGAACTTAATATTTAATTGAAAAGTATAAAAATCTCAATCTATACTAATATTGTTTGTAGAATATTAAATCATCAATATTCAAGGACATAGGTATACCAAGTGCGGATCCAACAGAGCTGTAGGGGTTTGATGGCAAGGTAGACAGCATGTGTGTAAGATTTTAACAGGAAAATTATAGCAAGGCGTGGGTCACCATCTAGTGCACTTTTAGAGGAACAAAATGCAAAAAAGAAGTTTTTTTTTAATGTAAATTATAGTCTTCTAAGTCGACAGGGGACAGATGAGTCAACCAACTCTTTGACTTGGCAGAATATTATCTACACCCCCTTCTTTTGTATCCGCGCTTGGTGTCCATTAAGTAAATTGCGTTACAGTTGTATTACTATAGTAGCAAAAAAAGACCCACCATCCAAAACTCACCCAAATAGTTTGTGTTCATAATTTAATTATTATTTTTTTAAAAAAATGTGTGTATATACAAATAGTTTCAACACAAAAATTTCAAATAAAAACCACACGATGCAAAGATGACAATAAAATAAAATAACTTTTCGTTGTAAAATAGCTTTTGTTAAACATTTTGCTTTTTTTGACTGGTGTAATAAATGTAGACTTTTTTTAATGATGTATCGTCACTTTAAAAAAAATGTACAAGAGTTACACCATAAAGATAATCCATGTTTGATTTTGCTTCTGATGAGGTATTTTTTTCAAATCTAGGGAGATGGTCAAAATCGGCCTGTCACCCGCCAAATTACGGTAACCAAAGAACAGGAGGCGTGAGTGTCTCAGTTGTACGTTTAATTCTTGCGAAAGGTGTGCCGAATTACCCCGAGAATTTAGTCTAGTCTACTTTTATCAATATTAAGTTTGTTAATTTGCATGATTCTCAAAAGCAGGTAACTTTATTATTATTATGTTCTGCTGTCCATTTTTTTAAACATAGAAAAACGTAAAATATTATTACTAGGGCCTAAGATGCATCACTAACGTTAGACTAGGCCCAAAAATTAAGTCTGTACTTTATATTTTAAGTGTTTTATGAAGTGCGCCTTCAGTGGTTGGAGTTTTGGCTATTTTATGTTGTGAAAATACAATTCATTCAAACATCAGAAAGGTATGACAATCCACCTGCTATGGAACGGATTTGGTGCCTTTTGATTGCCATTTTACAAATTAAACAAATCACCGCCTTGAGCCAAGACTACACTACTGTAACGTGTCTAGATTTACTGTAGAACATCGCACAATTACTGTCACTTCCTGTTAAAAAAATCCAGTAGTATTATCAGTTAGCGGGCGCTATGCATTAAAATGTCCTTTTACTGGTGCGGCTAAAGAAAAGCGTTGTTATTATTGTCATACGGCGATCGATATTGGGACTTTTGTTGAAAGAGGTAAGTCACATTAAGAAAGACAATTAAACAAACACCAATATCTATGAACAAGTAATCCATAGGTTTCTTTTATTTAACCTAAGACAACAGCACGGAGACAACAATAAGCTTTAACACATGCCCTAGAAACCAAACTTACGAGCAGCAGAAGTGTAATCGAGACGATAGAATAGCCCTAGTTGTACATAACATTGCAAGGTAAGTTTAATTTCCGAGAATTTCAAAACATTATTTTAGACATTTTCATACTGAATATCATAGAACTTTGGATAACCTCGAATATCGAACGGGTAATTTTTATTTGAATTACAGTTTGTGTAACTATACGAACTAGGTCTATAGTTTATTGCATGTGCCGCAAAAATATCGGTGATATGGAGAGAGCATATCTCTGTTATATAACAATAGAGAGAGACATAGAGCAGTCTGGAAAACATCCCTGTTAATATGATTAAATCTTAGCCAAGCAACGAAAAATGCTCAAAAAAATGTACGTTAGGTTAACAGAAATCAGTAACTTTTAACTTTATTATAATCTGAGAATATAATTAATAGTACAGGGTAGGTTCATTTGAAAACAAATGTCATTTTTTGAGTGAATTGGGGATATTTTCTAGGTCATGGGCATTTAACTGTTCATACTAAAAGTAAAATTAAATATCGACAAGAATAATATTTTACATTTAAACTGGGAAAAGTCAATAAAAAAGAAACGATCTTATGCAAAATGTACGTACCCGTAGGAAGAATAATAATTAATATGATTATGCTAATTTTATTACTTTACTTCTTAATTAATACTAGAAAATGCCCGAATCTAAGGGAGACAGGGTTCGGTTCGTCATACATCAAACGGAAAAGGATCCCAAGGAACTCATTGCTCATATCATCAAGGAGGAAGAATATGAAAAGGTAAAAATATATCATTGCTAAGGAATAAAATATTTTTTTATTTTCCCTCTTCTGTTGGCCCTAAAAAACACTCAACTTTTAAATAAAAAATATGTATGCCTATTAAAAATACCTTTAATATTCGTCATTTCAACTCAAAAAATCGAGTTTAATTGCGCTTAAAAAATATAAAATTAATTATTTTCCATAATGTGGCAATCGCTGGGGTGTGGTAACAATTCTTTCAAACAATCACAGTCAAAAACAAGAAATTGTAATGATGTTCCCGACGGACAAATGATTTGAAATGAATGTCTAAAGTAGCATAAACCAAGCTATGGTGAGGTCAAAGGCGAAGCCCTTGTGGGGTCGTGGGGGATATCCCGCGAAGCGGAGCCTTTATACACCTTTAAAAGCATGTACAGATTAGTTAAGTGTATCCATATTTAAATACAATACAAAATTTATTATCTAAACATCTCCTGGGAGAGCCTGCTGCTAAATTTTACATAAATGTCACTGTCAGATCTTGAAAAGAAAAACGACCACAAAAGGGACTAAAAGACCGAACGACTAGAAAATTAAGCAATTAATTAATCAATTAACTAAACTAATCGATTATACAATGGGATGATATGTAAACATTGCTAAGAAAACGGCATGCTGCTGAATTCAAACCAATTGGAATATCAAATCTTGAATAAGTTACTTATGAATGGGAATAAACCAACCAACAGACAGACAGCAGTTCTAAAGATGGTGTGAATTATTAGTCTAGTGGGAAGGAGGGGTTACCGTGCACCCAAATGATGTATTTTTTCAAGTTTCTATGACAACCGGTTACAGACCCTGTATGGAAACGGGGTCAATCGGCCATTTTACAGAAAAGCTTTGCATTAGAGAACATAGGAATATGTAAATTCTGAACAATTTGACACCAAAATTACATCTCTACGATCATTAGTTGCTGAGTAACCCCAATATGTTGCATTTTAATAAATCCAACATGGCTGCCAAAATGGCCCTAAAACAATCCCATGGGACAATTTTTGGTCTTGGGAACATCAAGATTCTTTAGGCCTAATTAGATATTCACGATTGCAAAATCTATGTTAAAAATACATCATTTGGGTGCACTCCTTCCCACCCGACTATATAGTAAAGAAATTATTATGAATTGGAGTTGACTTATTTCTCAGGACACTCTTGTAATGTTTCCATAATACTATACTAATGTCTTTTCAAACGGTTGAATGTATGCTACAACAATGCGTTTAGGATGTTGATCGGACTACTTCGGCACTGTAGTGCTAGTGGTATGTTCGATGACCATTGCAATGTTTACCATCATCTTTTGGTGAATATATAAGAGCATCTACATGGAATTTCCGTAACCGGATGCTCAGTTGCAAAAACGTACTTGTAACTAAAGTGTGTTCTACCGTTTTATGCGATTCCAAACTATGGAGCACTTGGAACTCAATTTTGTATACAAGCAGGGATTAACTTAGCCTGTATTTACAGTACAGTATTTTCATATTCTTTATAGATTGTATATGCATTTATTATTCTGCTAAGATCTTTTCTTTTTTATGTACTGTATCCATTTTTTATTTGCATATGGACTATGTCTGAAATAAAGTGAATTGAATTGAATTGAATTGAATAGCCTGGGCATTTCATATGTGACGTAGGCCTATGTATAATTATTATCGACAAGAAGGTTTTCTGCATGTAATAACAGGCCTATGCACCTACCATCTATCTACTTCTGTGCTGAACTTTGTTCATGTTTCTAGACACCAATATATATAACGATTCTTGTGTCAAACTTGTAACAAACAACTTAAAGATATTTTTCATGTCTCCTCCTTCGTCTCATTACGTACAACCAGAGTGAGAATATACAGTTTGAATACATTTATGATATTTTTTTCTACAGTTGTGTGAAAAGATGACCGAAGCAGGATCAACACTGTGCGAACCTATTAAAGGAGGGCAATTTCGGGCCAAAGTAGGGGAAGCGTTCATCATCCGAATTATCGGCGACGTCATCGTAAAAACTTTTGGTGAGCATAGCTACAGATGTGACCGAATTCAGTTGAAGTATTTGCGGAATCGTACGAACCGTAGATATTTCTACGTGAAGGGGTACTACAAAGGGCGGTATCAGCCTGAATATGTCGGGAAAGTGTTGTTACATCGCAGTACAATTCATGCAGGTACGATAAATAAATAAGGGTAGTGGTAGGCAGTTTGGAATGACGAATCTCGAAAGTGTTATAGGGAAGATTGTATCAAGCGCATCGATCGTTGTACCAAAGGTAGGTATACAGTACGCTACGTGTAATAAAAATTAGACAACGGTTTTATATTGACCAATTAAACCCTTTAATCCAGGACCAAATTGACGATACTTAAGTCAATCGACAGGTGTAGATCTATAAATAGCTAAAGCAATTGGTAGACGGGGGAGGATTACAGGCCGGCGCGTCCACCACGAGCACCCTATAATATCTTTAATAGGCCTACATTTGCGCCACTCTCATCTCATGTGCGCCCCCTATAAAATCCTCCAAAATAAAAACATACAATTATAACAGAAAATAGTCGGAAAATACGCACGCAAATTAGTTCAAACAGGCCTAATTCCACGCTTACACAGCCCAGAGCCGTATATAGAGAGAGTTTGGCCAACTTCTATTTACGCGCAATTAGAAGCCATGTTGTTACCAAGCGTTCT
>JAOTQE010078250.1:3288-15999 GCA_025631205.1 Nesometra sesokonis
TTGTTTTTTTAAGTATATATTCCCATATTATTTACATTTTTATGAATTCTTCTTATGTTTGAGAAAATGTTATGCATGCACGAGATGTCAAAAATGGGCCCCCATGTGCGAGACTCGTGCATTATATGCGAGAGTTCTGGTTGTTTATATCATTTCAGGTTGTTTTTTTAAGTATATATTCCCATATTATTTACATTTTTATGAATTCTTCTTATGTTTGAGAAAATGTTATGCATACACGAGATGTCAAAAATGGGCCCCAATGTGCGAGACTCGTGCATTATATGCGAGAGTTTGGGTCGTATATATCAATTCAGGTTGTTTTTTAAGTATATATTCCCAATATTATTTATATTTTTACGAATTCTTCTCATGCGTGAGAAAATGTTATGCAAGAGTGAGACGTCTAAAATAGGCCCCCATGTGCGAGACTCATGCTTTGTGTGTTTGTGTTTGTGTGTGTGTTTGTGCATGCGTGTGTTTGTGTGCGCTTGTTTCTTTGTCCGTTTGTTCATTCGTTTGTTCGTTCGTTCATTCATTCATTCACTCATTTATTTATTCATTTATTCTTTTTTTTTATTCTGGATAGCTCATTCAATACATTGGTACTGGTCTCCCATGAGGTCTAGATTTATAACTACTGTACTTAATTACAATTACAATGAAATGAAAATAAATGACGTTACATATAGACGTTTCAAATAAACTTAACTAGCATCATGTTGTAAAACTACACATGATAAGATAAATAAAGTACAAACAAATTAAAAATTATATTATAGGCGACTCTTAAATATATTGGTATTCTTTTTTGTAAAGTTCTTTTTTATATCTACTGAAAGGTTATTCCAAAGGTATTGGGAGTTGGTAGGTACTGTATACAATATTTATTCATATCCCATAAATTGTAGAATCTTTTATACTCACGTGCATCACAGTTGACTGGTTGTCGGTTAGAATCAAAGAATTCTGCACGGCACGTTCCGCAGTAGTTGGGTCTACAGAAGGCATTGGGATTAGCGTTGCAACGGGCGTTAGCACACGGGTTAACAAAGCACTTCATACGAGGCGATTCAACTGGGCAGGTCTGAACAGGAGGAAGAGCTGTAGTAGCAAAAATGGTATAAGATGTATGATTACCATTCAATTATGTAGTTTGTTCTTGAATATATTGTTTATACAACACTTGTGTATATTTGAGTTATCTATTTGGCTATTTTCTGGTCATGTGACATTGGGTAAAACAGTACTATTACATGATAAATGATAATTTTAACAAAGGCACAATAATTAATAAGTTCTAATCAACGATTTTTGATGAGGGGAAAATGTATTACCAAAGTATTTGATAGGATTGCCACAATGGGATTTGAATACACTAGGCATCTGTCATCTAAATCAGGGGCGGATTTAGAGGGGGCGCATCCGGCCCGCATCCCATTTAATATCATCAAAAGTATATTACGTCGCCACCTCTAAAATGTTCCCTCAAAAATAGAAATATATGCAAACTTATACTACAGATTAAGATAATAAAAATACACGTAAAGAAAGGTTTTTCTTGTTAATTTTGAAATGCTGGACATGTCCACTCGGCCGGGAATTTTGCGCCCCCCCCCCCCTTTAACACGATCCAGAATCCGCCCCTGATAGTTTAATAAACAAGTTTAATAATGAATAAATATGATAAAATTGTTGGAGTATAACAAATTTATTGAAAATGGCATTAACTCAATATTTTGTAAATATATATTCACCATATAAATACTTCTATTTTATTTTAAATCATTGATCGTTACCTTCACAGTGTAAATGGGCCTTTAAGCTAGTATGTCCTTTTTCTAGTGATGTCTTAAAAAATATTAGTAAAAAAAAGTAAATCCTATTACGAGCCATATGGCTCAAGAACTGGAGCTTATGTCCAGTTTCTATAACATGAAGTAGATGAGAGTATGATCCCTGGATGGGACACTAGTCGAGCGCAGGTCACTTCCCAGCAATTTGCTGGTACCCAACGAAAGCTGTTGAAGCAATGCGAGTAAAGTGCATTGCTCAAGTGAGTGAGTCTCGAATTCCAAACCTCTCGATTTGGGATTCTGAACCACAACTGCTGCACCAACTGCTCTCAATTAATTAAATTAAGTATTTCTACTTATTCTTACATTGGCAATGAACTGGTTTATTGAATTGGTCATAGAAGACAACATTGCATCCAGTGCATCTGCAGGTGGCTTGTGGGTTAGCTGGGCAAGAGGCACGAGCACATGCCCCTTGACAGAACATTCGGCTGGCTCTGATCGTTGTTTCACATTCTGTAAAAAAGAATAAAAGCCCAATAATATGAATAAATTAAAACAACAACAAAATACCTTTTACTTTTTTATATATATCTCATTAGTAGCAACCTAATGGTACCATCGCTGTTTAGTTGGTTTTAAACCATGAACCGTAGTCCACTTGTATATAAAGCAGAAACATGGCATGGCCCACTTTTACAACCTTTCCGATACAAGCTGTGGTATCTGAGCATAGCAGATCCAAGGGGGTCCTGGGGGTCATGTGACCCCCCTCCCCTTTGATGAAATTTTGAGAGTCACAAGGTCTGTGTGACCCCTAATAAATTTCAAATACTAAAATGTGATTTACTTGTAATAATTAAATTTAAATTAAATTCTCGTGGCTTAGGAAATGTTTACACTCAGCTGGAAGAACGCCTACTGTATAAGGATTAACAGTTGCGCACTTTACCATAACTTTATTTCATACACTTCAGCATGATCTTAAATGAGCCAGGGGGGGGGCTGACGTTTTTTTTTTTTCCGCTCGTCAGAAAAATTGCCAACCATGCCCACCCGGAGTGGAGAAGTGCGACCCCCCTTTCGGTAGATCCTGGATTCGCCCCTGCAGGCAAAGACAGGCTGAACGAGGTTCGAACACCTAACCTCATGATCTGAAACCCGAAACAATGCATGCTGTGCCATCCGCCTAATACTATTTCTATTATTTTATTCTAAAAAGCTGGCATAAAATGGTTCTAAATGCTCACTTTTGGGCTTTAGGAAAAGTCAAAAAAGAGGACACTATTTTAGGAAATAGATTATTCCCATGCACATTATACCCTTTGTATCATCAATTCCCAGGACCAATATCTAGCTAAAGTTCGCCCATGTGTAAAAGACAGGGGTCCCAAGTTGTAAAAAGAAAATTCTTGGAGCTTTCCTTGTGGTCGCCCGACCATGTAATCCTTTCTAAAATGTGTGTACAAATACTGTTATTTTAAAGTTCAATCAATCAATCAATCAATCCATCAATCAATCTTTATTGTCCAAACAATAAAATAAAAAGAAATCTGCCCCATATTTTTTAGTGACATACCACAGGAAACCTTGAGGTTACAACATCCATCGGTAGACGGTACAAGGCGGCAACCATCTGGTATAGGATCAGATGTGGTTGGGCACTGGATGGCTCGGCACGTCTTAATTCCATCGGTGCAAAGACATTCTGTACAGCCCTCTTCAATCCAGCTACTTCCACTTGAGAACTCACGACCCCAGCTGGATACGCATTCTTTTATAAAATATGCAAAATTTTAAAAGTAAAAATCATCAAATATAAAAATATTTTAAAAAAAACCACAAAATACAATTACTGTATATTTCAATTTTTCTCAAAGTTCACATAGGAAACCGAGATACAGTGCTGAGTAGAAAACGCTGGCACTAGCCTTAAAATATTTACTTCTCCTATGGAGAGAGAATTGTTTACATATACTGATTACAGGATATGCTCAAGGTCAGGCCTAATTAGTGTAGCATTGAATAGGCTACACAATAGCAATGTAATTGCATTTCTATAGTGCTACTTCAGTATATACTGGACCATTTTTATCCATTTAAAAAGTGTAATGGCTAGATTAAGTATAAAAACATATTTATGGGTAACGCATTTATAAGAAAATGATTAATACAAACGAAAATGCAGCCAATAGTTATTATCAAAACAGATCATAAATCCGTACATAATTATTGTAAGTACTTAAATAAACAAAATGTATCTAATCCTTATTTACACTAAGGACTATATCTCAGTTTGCTATGCATGTTTCTACAGGAATTTTGGGTTATCTGATAATAAACTATAATTCAATCAGAACAATAAAAAATGTAACTGTACTCGGGTCACATACTTCTGTTGATTTTCTGATTATTTTCCTTTTCATCGCAAGGCATCATGATGAAACTGTCGCAAAAATAATATCAAAATTAACCCTGGATAACAAATTTTCGCAGTTAGTTGATTTATTGGATAATTATCGGATTAGAATCGGATAATTATTAATTTTTCAACATTAGAAACGTTTAAACACTTGTCTATGGAATTTTTAAAAACACATGACATTGGTAAATTTGTTCCATTTTAATGCTGAAAGTGATATTCAATGGTTCCATTCAATGGTTAGGTAATTACCAAAATGTTTAGTTCTTTGTCTTGCAATAGCCCTAATAAAAAATGAATATATGTCACGAAAAACCTATGGAGTGGACCGCCTATAATTACTCTGCTTTGTGACAGCCAAAATCCTACAACATGGGTTAAATAGTAGCAAATATTCCCACAAATACTTTGGTAGCAAAGTTAAAAACAACTGTGATTTGAATTGATTTATTCGGTGTTGTAGAACACCAAGGATAATCAACAAAAGTCTGATGTGGACTTATTTCCAGTGGGGTCCTCCTGGTGGTGGTTGGCCCAGTACACTGGGAGACAATCTCCTACTCTTTTTCGAAGAGTGCACTGCATTCTTTAACGTGCACATGAGCCATGTTGTACATAAAAACAACGGCTTCATCTCTTATATGAAAGACGGTGTACTAGTAACTTGTATTTCGACCCTCCAGCCAAAACACAAGGAGAGTGGTATGGTGTTCAATCGAACCATGGACCAGCAAGTCACGGTTCAGTGCACAGCACAGTGATTTTCACCTGCTAAACCATCTGAGCTAAATGCCACTCTCATTTTATTTATTAAAAAAAAATATGAAAACTGAATTAAATGTTGACTTACGGCTACACTGTACTGGTACATTGTTAGCATCTACAAACATAGCATTGCATCCACCACAGTAATTGCTAAGACATTTAGCAGTTGGGTTTCTTGTACAACGGGCAAATGTACATGGATTCACTAGACACTCAGTTTTCTCAATACCAGCTGGACAAACTGTACAAAGAAAGAGTATTATTTAACTTTGAGTAGTCTCAGTGAATATCAGTCTTAACCTGTTTAAGGGTTTAAAAAATACTTTGGGTGACATCATTTGCCAAAATCAAATATATATCTTTATTTTACCCAACCACAGGGGAATAACCTGTTTGCATCACGATTTTCATATGCTTCGACGGCCACTAAAAAATTCTTTGGTCAAAGAAATCCCATTGAAAAGAAAAATTTGTTTTTTAAATATGTGAGGTGTTATCATAAAAAAATCTGCAGCGTTAAGGACCAATGTGTTGGGACACAAGGCATAGCGCAAATCACAAACAATTTTAAAATTGCTGCTTGTGGGTTTTTATATGACCAGTGATCCGTAATTGATTGGCCAATGCAGACAGATTGCAAATTTTAATTGGACAACGCATAAGACAAAGACAAAACCGTTCAGGTGTACAAGGCGTAGCTCCGTAGCTTACGCTAAACCGGGGTTTACAGGAAGCGCCTGCTAGTTCAGACAAATATTTGTATGCCGCATACGTTACGCTCTGCTTAATCGTTGAATCTGAACATATCCCAAAGTATCTAAATATTTTTCAATAAGTTTTTACACTAAAAAATGGTCAAAAATATTGAGGATGACAGGCTTTTGATGGGTTTCTGCTAATTTTAAAAATAATTATAACAATGCAAAACAAAAATATCCTAATTTCTTTTACCACAGTCATGACACAATTATATATTTCTTTAAACTAAATTATTTTCTAAATTAAGTCTTTGTTATATATAACAAATGTTAATAACAAATTGAAAATATTAGGAAGGCTTTGCAATTTTACAAAATACAAAAAACGGATAAGATATAGATTCTTTTAACACTTGAGTTGAAAACTGTTAAAATCTCCTACAGTTGATCACTACTTTACAATGATCGTCAAATATTCATAGGTTGAAAATTAAATATGATTTTGAACACACAAATCAACTTAAAAAAAAACAACCAAGCATGAAGTATCTGTCATTTTAAAATGTAATGAAGTGTAGCTAAGTCTGTCCTGGGTATTACATTAAATTACATCTTTGTCGAGTCACCGGTGACTAATCTGGTAACCCCATTTTGTGGTCTTTCGAGACCGGAGGGTGCAAATGGTCACCCCGCAGCAAGAAAAATAATGGCTGAATCAAAGGGTGGATGAACTCTTCAGAGCCAAAAGCCAACATGTTTAGTTTAAGATGCAGGTTTAGTTTAGATTTGTTTGATGGGGTAGACTTTTTTGACTAGATTCAGGGTTGTTATGAATTGCAGTTATCAGCAAATTCGCCAAAAGGTAACCATCTAAATTTGTTAAAAACAAATATGATGGAAGATACATGTATGTATGTATTATACTATTCTGTAAGTTTACGTAATCTCCCTACCCTTTGAAAAAAAAATAACTATGTTAACATGGTAGATAATGGTAGTAACAAGGTAGATAAAGGTAGTTAACAGGGTTAACCCTATAAAAACTACAATATCAAGGGATACTACCAAGGATATAGTCAGCAATGATCTACAAGTATACATAGGAAAATACAGCCATAATTTAGAGGAATTAATAATATTAACAGAAAGGGCAATTATATACTACCTTACTAGGTAGTTCTCTTTGGATCTAGGTAAATCTTCTTAGTAATTTAACATGGCAAATCTACCTAGTCAGAGGGTGTTAATTTTTTTAAAGGGTAATAAGTAAAATGAAACACTGTTCTTACATCCGTCGCAAACAGTCGCTGCTGGACAGCACTTGTCGTCGGTCCAGACAAAGCTGCAACCCTGTGGTAGTGGGTCAGTTAATGAGTAAGTGCATTTGGCAACACATGTGATTTGACCACTGGCTTCACAGGTACAAGTTTGACAGTTTGCATCGTTCCATTCTTGTCCAGCATAATAAACCTGACCGGAGGTATCAACGCAGGTTTGAGTATCTAAAAAATAAGAATAAAAATTTTATGTTATGCCATATCTAAAGCCTGTCACACCATTCCGGGTAAACCGTGCATATGACTTGCGGGGAACAACTTCAGTATCTTACACGTAGCTTACCCTTAGTCGGGCGGAGGTCCGCACACAAACCTGATTTACCTGCAACCTGGGGGACTGGTTGAGGGGGACTGGTTGAAGAGGTCCAGCAGAACATCAGTAGAAGAGCCATAGGTCACATGGAAAGGTGTGACAGGGTCATAAGGACAAAGTAAATAATTTTTTAACAATGTAATTCCATACCTTACAAGATCATTGAATAATGTGTACATGTGTCTGTATTGTATGGTGAACATTCTACTGCAAGCAGTGTCAATCTTGTAATAACAACAGTACCTTCTTAGATATAATTTGTTGTGCCCAACTCTGACATGTAAATACTCAGTACTGTTGAGACTACTTGTGAAAAAAATTGCAAGTTGTTCTCTGGTGGGACTGGAACCCACAATCTCCAGGTAACTAGCCTGGCATCTGTACCACTAGACCACCGAGCTTGCAATTAGTAGCTAGGGATTGAATTTGAACCTAATAAACAGCGGGTACTGTATTGAATGTAATAATACAATTTTGAGTCAGGGAGAATACTAGATATAATTTGTACCTATGAAGTATCTTCTTGAAATGTAATATTATTTTTAGGCATTTGCTGAGTAAACTTAATAAGTGGATATATCAAAAAGATGGATGGAGATTTGTTTGCTAAGCAAACCTTAGTTAGCAGGTATCAATAAATCCAATGTTCATTTTAATTTCTCACAATTACAGATATAGTAAATGTATTGATTTAAATTTAAATAGTTTCTATTGATGTAAAATTGTGGAGGACACTATATAAGCTCATTGGGATCATCCAATTCCCTTTAAGTCATAGCCACCTTAGATAATAATTCTTATGGTATATTAATTCTATACCAAGAACAAAATAACACAAAAGCAAAATAATAAATAAAAAAATGAAGGCATAAAAAATAAGTTTTATAAGCTCAAATAAATTTAAACTATTATTATGAAGACTTACTGGCAGTTTGTGGTAGCTGACATGGGCACACAGATCTACCAGCATTATCACAGGTACAGGGGCAGGTTCCCTCAACCCACTCTTCGCCAGGTAGATACATCCTACCAGTAGCTGACATACAATCTAAAAACAAAAATCAGATTACAGTTGAAATTTTCACAAGCAGACACCCTTGGGTCTAGAAAAAATGTCTACTTACTGACGGTGCAGTGCAGTTTCTAACTTGCTCGATATTAAGCAGCTACTTGTGCCAATGGCGCACCATGTGCGGGGCTGTTAATGTTACCCTTAAGCCATTTATAAGGCAACAGGTCTGCGCTGCTATGTGTTCGCACACGTTCATAATTTAATGCCTGTGTGAAGACTTAATGTTGTAAATTAATGCACGTAAACACTGGGATGTAAATTCTCACTGCACACGTAATTACCTTGGCGCTTGCCATTGGCTTGCATATGCAGCGGCCTTTACAATAGAGATTCTCAAAGATTTATACCTCATACATCATGCCTAGTAAGGTACACGAGTTGATACAAAAAGTATTTACTTACTTGTACACTTGACTGGGACGTTATTACGGTCATAGAACACAGCGTTGCATCCCCCACAGTTGTTGGATCTACAGATGGCATTAGGATTCATCGGGCATCGAGCGTTAGTACATGGGTCACTTGGACATGAAAACCTTGGCTTATCAGCTGAACATTCTGAAATTTAAAGAAACAAATATTTAACATCATTATTCAATTGCACTGTGTTACTTACTGGCAATATTATAATAATATATATAATATAATATTAATATTGAACAGTTCAATATTATGTAATATTGAACACTTCAATATTATGTAATATTAAACAGTTCAATATTATGTAATATTAAACAGTTCAATATTATGTAATATTGAACTGTTCAATATTGTGTAATATTAAAAAGCGTTTGAATAAGACTCAATCCTCAAGTCGCCTGATGTTGCCACAAAAAGATTGTTTGTTTGAAAAATTGGAACCAGATGGGTGTAGATGCATACTGTGAATGCACAACTACAGTAGGCTTCCTAGAACCACCCTCTAAAATAGCCGTAATTCTTATAAAGCTAAAAGAATTGTTGTTAATGTTTTACGCGAATATCTGAAAGAGAAGACAATAGATTTAAATTTGAAGACTCAGACCTCGGCTAGGTTAGCGGCAGTCCTAGGCTAGGCTAGACACTGGAAAATCTGAATTTGTATGTAAACTATTTGAATAATAATTATAATATCGAATGCCTATTTTCGGGAGATACAGAAAAATATTGTACTCGATGTGTCAAAATATAGTATTAAACTCGTCTTTGAATTGTTCAATATTTTGCCACAGCTCATACAATATTTTTCGGTATCGCCCTCAAAGACATTCAATATTATATAAATATTTTAATTCATTTTATTGGTACCAATAAATTACTTTTATTTGTACAGTTTTTATTTTTACAACATTTTCATCACGCAAGTAATTTCCCTCATCCTTGCAAAATTAACTAAATAGAACTAATATTTTGTATTTACCTCCATCACATACAATAGTGCGAGGGCAGCAAACATCATCGGTCCAGACAGCATCACATCCTGTTGGGATGCGGTCAGTGAATACCTTGCACGTACGTGATGTGCACCGCTTCTGACCATTGCTAACACATGTACATATCTCACAGTTTGTGTCCTTCCAGGAATCTCCAATGGAATAGTGAATTCCATCAACTGTGCACCCTAAAAATGAAAATACAAGTATGTAATTATGTTAGCCGAAATGGGCGGGACGGCCCACCCTAAAAATGCTCCACCCACCATAAAGCTTATTTTAAAAGGCAACTAAGGGATTAACTTTTCTATGGATAAATCTATAGAACAATTACTTGTGACCTAAAAGATTAAATTTCACAACATTTTTGACAATGCGATAACGCGATAATTGTCTAAATGTTGTGAAATTTTGTCAGTTAGGTCACAAGTAATTGTTCTATAGATGTATCCATTGAACTTTCAATACCAGAGTTCCCCTTTAAGGCCTTTCACCCAGTGAAATTTCAACGTACCACACACCTTAAGCCTCTGAAACATGTAATGTATGTAAAAATACTGTTTTTAATTACTTCATGCAGCCTTACATTGTGGCTGCCAGCCCTTGTATTTTTCTTGCTACATCCTGGAAAATAGAAAGACTATTTCTCCCAAAGTTTAAATAATCATAATTATTAAAAAATGCACAAGATTCAAAGGCTTTTCAATGGTATACCTGTCTTGATTTACAATGGCTTGTTACAGAAGGGGGGGGGGTGGGGTGGCCTTGGTTCCTGGTTTTGATTTTGACAATTAAAATAAAAAAGATGTTATTTCTAATAATAATAAAAACATCATTTAAAGTACAAATCATATAAACTGTAAATACAAATATTAGAGTATTTAAAATGAATCATCAGATCTCCTAAAAAAGCATGAGGGTACCTATGCTCATGCTAGGACGAAAATGCAAATTTGGCGAAAGAGTTCATTTTTATTTTAGCCAAATTAGAATTCCAATAGCCATTGGCGTTTTGGCAAATGGTTAGATTGAGCATAAGGATACCTGAATTAAATTTTAGACAGGACATGCATTATAAAGCCTGCTTTCCTACCAATCATTAATCCCAAAAATGGCGATTTGAAAAAAAAATAGAAAGGTCATTCAATTTTTCTTCTAATTATACTAATAAATGAGATTCTTTTTGATTAAGAGGTAGTGACCCAGTATTATTGTTTTATCACAACACAAGCTGAGTATAAGTGTGCAGCATCAGCAAATTTAACCATGGAATTACCTTGACCACAAATAAACTGTAGGCAGCAACCTGTTCTGGCGGAAATAATACAACCAGATATTCCGCAGGTAGATAGAAATTCTCACCCGCCTCGTAAGTACATGCCAAAGCCTCATTTGCACTCGACTTATTTCGGTAAAACTAACAGACTCGCCGGAAAAAATCCAGTGCCGACAGCCTAGAAAATCTCACTCCGTAAAACTAACCCGTACGCCGGTTAGTCTTCCCGAGTGAAATCTGCTCAGTAAAACTTACCGAGCTAGTTTAACTCATTTGGAAAGTCCAATGACTATATTCACTCTAACCATTCGCCAAGTCGCCAATGGCTACTGGAATTCTCATTTGGCTAATATAAAAATGACCTCTTTCGAAAAAATTGGCTAAATGAAAATAAAAAAAAACTGTCCATTTTGTGGCCATTTTTATCAGTTCGTTAAAAATTAACTAAACAATTCATAATTTGACTAAAAATATCGACAACCTTTAGTCAATTTGGCTAAGAAAAAATTGACCCTAGAGTGGGTGTAGAATGTGGACAGCATGACTCCGGTAATCTTAACCAAGTCCACATTGGAATTTCCAGGCTGGTTAAACTTGCTCAGTAAAGCCTCATTCACACTTGACTTATTTCGGTTAAACTAACTAACTAATTAACTGGTTAGTTTGACCAGAAAAAATCCTGTGCGGACAGACTAAAAAATCTCAATCCGTAAAAAAGTTCATTTTCCGGAGTGCAATCTGCTCAGTAAAACTTACCGAGCAAGTATAAAAGTCCAATGTGAACAGCATGACTCGGGTAAACTTACTGAGTCATGTTATAGAATGGCCTTGATTGGTCACTTGGGCATTTCATGACTTGTGCCCTTGAGTAACATGGTTTATTTTACACATTTTATCATAGCTTATGAAGAGCTCCCAAGTCTCCAGGATTGTCTTGGAGTTTCCAGAAATTTTGGATCATCTCCCGGGCTCCCGGAATTATCAAATTTTCTCCCGGAATTTAGTTTTCTCCAGGAAATTCTCCAGGTTTTGTAAAAGTTTCACAAGCAAAGCATAAATTGGTCTATTCATTTCAAAATATTGGTTGAAATTAAGCAGCTATAAAGTTCAGTAATCTTTTGGGAACAGTACTAACACATTTTAGCAGTGACAATACACGTTAGAAACTATCATTTCATAACGGATAAGGTGTTAATTTTTATAAATAAGGGTATTTGTACACACATTTCAGGAAGGGTAGACATTATAAACAGTGGTAGTACAACAGAGCTCCCAAGTCTCACTATTTTGGCAGAAGTCTCACTATTTTCCAGTCAATGTCACTCTTTCACTATTTTTGACATTTTCTCACTATTTTTGACATTTTCCCACTATTTTTGTCTGAAATTACACAATTTTTTCTGAAATTACACAAAAAACAATGATTCTGTGTACACAATACCAGACCACAGATCTCAGATTATCCAACAATAGAAATTAACTGTACTTTTTTAATAAAACATTGATTTTCCTATTGAAAGTACACATCAAAGGGGTGCACATGCTTAAATTCACGGCTCATATTTTTGGCCAAAATTCAAATTTTCGGTCGTTAAATTGACAAAAATAAATCTCACTATT
>JAOTQE010078261.1:0-15998 GCA_025631205.1 Nesometra sesokonis
GCCCCCCCCCCCCCCCGTCCCTTCCATTCCATCCTGGCTGCGTCCCTGTACCTATTAATGCCCAAATACCCCAAAGCATTGTTTTTTCACATACAGTTGAACCTCCCTGTTCGGACACCTCTCGTAAGCGGACACATCCCATACCGGATACTTCAAAGACCCTTTTTTTCTTCCTATCTAATCAATGCCTGTGGCACCTCCCGTAAGCGGAAACCTCTCGTAAGCGAACGCGGACACTTTTTGTCTTAGAATTTAGATTTTCTGTATGTTAATTTACCTCCCATAAGCAGACATCCCAAAAAATAGTGATTTTTCAGCACAACGAATACAATGTCTGTACAAAATCGTTCCTATACTGCAATGGCTAAAAACCATATTACTGAGCAAATCTTAAAAATGATAAACAATATAATAAAATGTTGAATGCAAAGTCTAAACATTTGAGGGGTCATTTGTGTTGAGAAGACTGTGAAATGTGAAATATAAGAACGTATAAGTACATAATTTTACAACCTTCCCTCTTATCGGCCGAAATTCTCGTAAGCGGACACCTCCCTAAGCGAACACTTTTCCCGGACCCGAGGGTGTCCGAGAGGTTCAACTCCGGGAAGTTGGTTTTTCTTCCCAGGGCTCTCAAAATAACGTATAAATGCTCTAAGATATATTTGTCAGGAAATTCCACATTTTCACCGAAGGCTAGATGTTGTGCAGCTTGAGTGATTAATTCTGTGATACATCAGAAATACGGCCCAAATTATTAGACTAGAAAATAAAAAAGTATCCTGGAGTTCGTGGAATTTAAAGCCATCGATTCATACATTCAATAAAAGACAAGTTAAAAGGTTAATAATTGTTACAAGTTTCTTAAAAACTGTACTGCCAAAAAAGGTTATATCTATATCCATCGTGCAACGGAGTCCATTTGTCAGGCAGGAGCAGCTCACGATATAGTATACAGTACACCACAATCCACAACGCCCGCATTTCACAAGTTCAAGAACCGCCTTTGGTGCTGGATCTTTCAGCCATAATTTCATGTCAGTGAGGGACAAATCATCAAAACCTGTACTTTTGTTGCTTTAAATAAATGGATGGGAAAACTTGACCTCATCATCATGATAGGCCGCCCACCAGTGCTTATAGAACTACTAAAATATTTCCACAAAAAACACCTACGAAGGATTCTTTCCAAAATGGTGTAAAGCAGGACGCGTTCTTGCTTCTTCTATCTTTGGATATGTTGCTGTTGTGTTGAGCCACACCTTTAATACGTTACGTTCTCCTCTGATTGCGGTTACAATTCGAACTCACACAGATGGTCTCTTCAACCAGGCCAGACTCAAACCCGTATTTAGGAATTAGGGAGATTCGACTTGGGACTTAGGCGGAACTCCTTATCAAATCCCACAAGTACAGCCAAACCTCGTTATAACATAGGCCTACACATGAGGGGCGCAGCCCGGATTGAATGGAAGTTGGGGGAAGGGGTGGCAGACTTGCGAGCGAAGCGAGAAACTTAGACTTGGAGCCAGGGTCCGGTTCTCCGGTCCGGTTATTTTACACGCTGAAAAAGCACATTAGAGTCCATCAAAATGTCCCGTTTTCCAGTTCAGTGTGTTTTGTTTTTTAAGTTTAGATTTCAGAGCGGAGTGAGCAACTGGGAGCGGCGGGGCGCTGAGGGTCCCAGGTGGAGGTACAGGGCCGAAAGCCCCAGAAAAATGTGCGGTATTTTACATGCTAAAGGACACAGAGTCAATCAAAATGTCTCGTTTTCCAGTTCAGCCTGTATTGGTTTCGACGTTCAGACTTGCAAGCGAAGCGAACAATTTCGGCTTTGGACAGGGGCCGCCAAAAATTTGCGGTGTTTTACATGCTAAAAGACACATTAGAGTTCATCAAAATGTCCCAATTTCGAGATCAGCTTGTTTTGGTTTCGAAGTTCAGACTTGCGAGCCCGAAGCGAGCAATTTGGGCTGGGAGATATGGGGCCGTCGAAAGTTTGCCGTTTTTTACATGCTAAAAGACACATTAGAGTTCATCAAAATGTCCCGTTTTCCAGATCAGCTTGTTTTGGTTTCAAAGTTTAATCTTGCAAGTGAAGCGAGCAATTTAGGCTGGAGGACAGGGGGAAGCCAAAACTTTGTGTTATTTTACATGCTAAAAGACACATTAGTATCCATCAAAATGTCGCATTTTCCAGTTCAGCCTGTCTTGGTTTTAGACTTGCGAGCGAATCGAGCAAATTAGGCTTGGGGCTACGGGGCCGCTGAGGGTCCCAGGTGGGGGTTCAGAGGCCGAATGCCTCAGAAAAATTGCGGTATTTTGCCTGCTAAAAGACACATTAGAGCCCATCAAAATTATTATTTTGGTTGCGAGGTTCAGACTTGGGAGTAATCTGGGGCCAGGGGGCCGGTGAGGACGCCCGGCCGGGGTTCAGGGGCCGAAGGCCCCGAAAAATTGCGTTATTTTACATGCTAAAAGACACATTAGAGTCCACCAAAATGTCCCGTTTTCCATTTCAGTCTGTATTGGTTTGGAAGTTCAGCTGGGGAAAAGGGGGCCGCCAAGGACCCTACTGGGCGGATTGACTCCATGTTGGTTGCAAATTGATCAAGACATAAGTTTATATTTGCTTTAATGAGAACTATTTTAAAATTATAATGGGAAATGTACTTTCTGACCTTTGACATTTCATATATTTTAAACCATTGTATTCCTATTATATTGCTAATTATCCGCAATGTTTATATGGTAGGTAGCATTTACATTAAAAACTGGGTTCTTGAATTCTCAGATTTGTTAAAGCTCCTATTTTTTTCTAGGTTACCCACAAGGATTCATTAATCAATATAGAACTTCAGTTATAAGCCATAATAACATGCTTCCAAAATAAGGATGCAAAGGCTTTTGGCCATTTTTACTGAACTCTATCTAAAAAAATCACGATTCCAAACATAAAATCCATTCTGTTTTCTGACAGTTTATGAGTAAATCAATATGAACGGAATAGAACCCTAGTAGGCTCCTCCAACCCAATAGCTATGTCCATTATTGCTCATTGATCCAAGGGGATGGGGGTGACCAGAAGAAGCAGAATAGACCAAAGTACAACTTATTATGCTCCATTATGGCATAGCCAAAAAAGTAACAAAATTCTCGTCATATTTAGGCATAGAACCAGGGGTGGATTTTTTAATCTAAATGGTACAAACAAGTTTTATATATCAAAATCAGAAAGTAAAGACAATCTCTTGTAGGCCTATATTGGACATCTTGAAGTATTTTAATTAAAAGTTTTTATTAAAGGTCTCCTATGCCCCAAATAATTTGTCAAAGGTGAATGGCTAATCATGTTTTGGAAAACGTGATTATCAATTAAAGAAATATTAGAATATAGATATAAATACTATAATAAATTACTATATTTTTTCAATTTTGTGTTTAGAATCAGAATCTGTATCTGTACAGAAGGCCATATAAACTAGTATTTTAGTAGGCCTATTTAAAAAATCCACCCAGATTCTATGCCAAAATGTGACAACTTATGTTTGATAATTTGACTGGACCATAATGGGACATACTTACTGGATTGTACTGCATACATGTCTCTATTCTACACTTATTTGACTTAAAATACAAAAGTGAGTACAGTATCAGAAAACCTTAGGTTTAGAATGGTAATTTTTAGATGCCATTGAAAGTGACCGAAAGCCCTTTTTGAGGACATGTTTGGCGTGAAACTACTTTATATAAATAAATAAGAACTGTTAACTTTGAATCTACACACAAATTTGAACATGTACAGAACACCAGGGGTCTTAGTTTGAGCTTTGACCTATAAGCCGATTTGAACCAAAAGATGGGACACACTAAGTTAGACCAAATTTCATCGAAATCGGTCAACCCTCGGGGGTAGAAAAATCCTGGCAAAACAGACAAACAGAGAGACACAGTAGCCCAAAAATAAGTACAACCCCTGGCGCTCAGTACAATTTTTAACTTTTTATGTGGCCTAATATTTTTCAGAAAACATGTGATTAGCATTTTACTAATCCACCTTTAACCTATAAAATATTTCAGAAAGATGGCAAATATACAAGGTGTTATGTACTGATAGTGATTTATTTGTACCAATTGTTTAGATGTATTTTAAAGGATCCACACCTGGTTCTGTGGCTAAATGTGATGGGCTATTTTTTTAAAATTTTAATCAGGGGTGTATCCAGCGGAGCTAGAATGGGGCCCGATGCCAAATTGGAAAACATGAGTGAAATTTCAATGGCAACTGATGGCAAAGATGCTATGTGACACAATTTTTTATAGGCCAAAATGTACAAAAAAGATTGTTTTTGCATGCAAATACTATTCTGCCAAGCCAAAAGTGGGGGTTGAGGCTGGGGGACACCACACCCCCCCCCCCCATTATCGTCTGTTAATTTAATTATTAGCAGGGCTATGGGGATAGCTATTTGGTTGTAGAGCCTACTAGGTTTCTATTCTCTTCATATTTGATTTACTCATAAACAGTGAGATAACAGAAAACAGATTGGTTTTGAAATCATGATTTTTTAGATAGATTTTAGTAAAAATTGCCAAAACCCTCTTCATCCACATTTTGGAAGCACGTTTGATGGGTTAAAACTGAACAAGTTTTATATTAACTAATGAAACCTTGTGGGTAACCTAGACAAAATTAGCAGGTTTAACAAATCTGAGAATTCATAAACCCAGTTTTTTTTAATGTAAATGCTACCTACATATAAACACTGCGGGTAATTAGCAATAATATAATAGGAATAAAATGGTTTAAAATGAAATGTCAAAGGTCAGAAAGTACATTTCCCATTATTATTTTAAAATAGTTCTCATTAAAGCAAATATAAACTTGCATGTCCTGATCAATTTGCAACCAACATGGAGTCAATCTGACCAGTAATTACGGAGATATGGTAATTTAAGGTCAAAGGTCAAAGTGCCAGAAATAGCATTTTCGGTCATTTTTGGACAAACATTTTCATTACAGCTAATAGGAACATGTATATTGCAAACAATTTAAGATTAAAATCAAGTCTCTACAGCCAGTGTCGCCAAGACAAGTCAAGCACAGTAACAACATTGTCGACTTCACCACTATCAAGGTTCACTTAGGATCTTGCCAGTGTCATCTTATCTCTGGATGCAGAAATGGAAAAGTGTCTATCTAAGGCTGCAATAATGATGACCAGACTGACAAGCAGAGTGTGGGTTAACAACAGGTTAACGCTAAAACAAGCAGAGAAGTTTATTAAGCATTCTATAACCTAAAGACAGGAGGCATAGCTTAATGAACTTCACAGGCGCAGGCTTCGATGTATTCTTTAACTGGAAATATGAAGTAAACAAGGTAAATAGCTTGAGGACTGCAAAATGTTATGATAATTTCACTTTGCCTACTCAGAGAAGGTTAAGTTGGCCTGGTCATACAATCAAGATGAACTGTCAATGCATCCAGAAACAACGTCTCAACAATAAACAGCATCCAAGAAGACTGTATACATGGAAGAGTCCTGGCGATATTTATAGGAACCAGATTGACTTCATCATGTTAAAGTAAAGATTTAGAAACAGTATAACGAACATACACACATACCCAGGGGCAATGTAAATTCTGACCACTGCCTGTTGATGTCAAAGTTAAAGATAAAATTAAAGATACTAAAGAAAGGGAAACATAAAGAGCAACTTGACCTGAATGCATTGAAGACCGAAGAGATAAGATCCACTAGGTCTGAAGCTTTACTACAGGAAGAATTTGAACCAACTGAAGAAGGAACTGACAGTGTTTACAGGCGCGGATCCAAGGGGGGGGGGGGGCGACGGACCCTGGCCCCCTTTTGAAACCAAAAAATGTATTTTTGCACCATTTTTTAATAAAGCAGGCAACCACGCCCACCTGGATCTGGAGGTTGCCTCCCCCCCCCCCCCTTTCAGAGGATCCTGGATCCGCCCCTGTAAATAGACAGATTTATACTTTTCAAAACCTCTTCGGGAGGGACTCGGGGTCACTCCTTAAAAATTTCACTACTATTTCAAGCGCACAGAAGTCGGTAAACAATTTTAGTAACCGTGTGACCTCTGTGGAACATACTTCCAGAGGACATGGTGACGGCACCCAGTGTAGAATCCTGCCGAGGTAAATTAAGGGCTCTTCTAAAAGACTAAAGGGCCAAATTTCCAAGTAACCAAGTAAGTAACCTCAGTCTTGAAACGGAGGTGAGAAAACATTTAAAATATTGAACTTTTAGATGTGACCCATTAGTTCAAAAGTAAATTATAGTATTAGGTTGGCAAATCTAAATAATACTTAGGCCTATAATATTCGGAGGTATACGCATAGAAGAAAAAAAAACAGAAACAGAAAAATAGAAAACTTCATCTTACCTTGTCTGTGCGTTACCGCCACTACCTTTATGAAGTCTCTCATTATTTGGGAAAGATCGAGAAATCTGAGGTTTCCAGACTTCTTCCTTTGGGAGCCGTGTACCTACAATAAGTCCCAGGCTAGGCCGTGAGTACTGTTTATAGCGATTACCAGATAGCATGACAGGGGTCAAGCCTGTATTTGTTAATACATTTGGTTGATCTAAAAGTGAAATAAAAAACATTAAGTAATAGAGTAGCTCAGAGTTAACATGCTTGCCTTCCAAGCCCAAGGTCCTGGGTTCAAACCTGGCTGAACGCTAGGTTCTTTGACACAACCTAACAGCACCACTCCCTAAGCCTAATAACGATTAATAAAGTTTAGAAAGCATGACGTAGTTCTCGTCCTAAGTGGTGAGGAAAGTCTTTTGTCTATGCTTTGGATGTGACACAAAATACATTACTACAAAATTTCAATCTAGGAAATTGGTTGCAATCTGGATCAGTTCAAGTTAAATCTTGATTAGCAGCAATTATGGAAGTCATTCAGCAAGGCTCATCATCAAGACAAAATGTTTGTGGAAATAAAAATATTATCATGGAAAAGAGACGATGGGTGATGGACTGTATCAGGTCTAATGCAGCCATTATTGTGTCCAGACATTTTTTTAAAATTTATTTATTAAAAAAAGAATATAAAAAGAAAAAAACAAGAGGGATTTCAAATAAAATGCATCTTTGTTTTTTTAAGCCAGCCCACGAATAGACCATTTGATAGACTGACCGACAAACATCCAATGGACGACTGACTGACGTGTTAAATTTGAAACTGATGGAACAACTACCAAATGTCCACGAAGGCAAATAACTCCCCGTTTTAACTTGACTAGTAATAGTACTCGTCAACAGCGGGTGTAGAAGCATTTCCCACATTGTAATAGACTAATACAGTATTATCATACACTAGTGGAAAAAAAGTTTTCGACTCTTTTTTGCCAAGGTGGATAGCGCCCTCTATGCTGATTTTGTTTAATAGGTGTGCTATTGGTCAAGAGAATCAGATGCAAGCCGTGTGGCCAATCAGATTGCGTTGTAGAAAACTACTTGAAGATTTTAATAACGCATGTTATATCACGCAAACGCGCGTGGAAAAGGTGGAAAGAAATTCTGTACTTAAATGCCAAAAATTACTAATAAACTCTTCAGCGGTTTAGGAGCGGACACAATTATTTAGGTCATTAGGCTTTTTAGTATGATAGCGCGTCTA
The DNA here is from genome assembly GCA_025631205.1 of Nesometra sesokonis. NCBI lineage: Eukaryota > Metazoa > Echinodermata > Crinoidea > Comatulida > Antedonidae > Nesometra > Nesometra sesokonis. The sequence continues at coordinate 7,667 of JAOTQE010078261.1, forward strand.
GGTATCTCTGGTCGGTCGGTTGGTCCATTCCATTTCCTTTATCATGTTATTTTTCAAGAAGATCTGATAGTCCGATTGGTTTCAAATTTAGCAGAATCTTTTCTTTTTGTACGCAAAATAGTACAGTTGGGCGTTCTGGGCGTGAAACCACAGCGGAGGTACTATTTTATTTTCATCAATGTTTTGGGTTTTTAACTTAATTTATTCCTGTTCCTATGGAAGTTCACCATCTTGTCGTTAAAATAATAAATCTAATCCAATGTTGCCGTCTCTTGTGTAAATTCACTATTGTCTGTCTGTCTGTCGGTCGTTTCTTTATGGAAAACATCGTATTATAATATCAGTCTAGTACCTTGATATATCCTTTCACTGCTGCATCCGTTATATGGAAATGCTGTAGAGTTTGATGCATTGCTGTTCGTTGAAATTGGCCAATCTTCTTCATACATTGCATCTCCGTACCCTGCATGAGCCTGTTGAGGTGGTACATCATTGCTCCTCTTCAATATTCTTCGCCTTACTGTAGGTTTTGGTATTGTTTTTGCATACTTTGGTAAAAAAAAGGAAAATAAAAAAGATATCTAAAATGTTTAACGTCACTTTGTTAAGGTCTAGCAAAACTAGAGAGGTTTAGTAGGGTGATTATTTTTTAATGTAATTCTAAGCACTGCACGCAATGATAAGTTTTCGGCTAGTAAAAACAATAATGTCATTAAATTTGAAGTATTGAATGCTTAGGCCTATTAATCGTGCCATTTAATTTTGCAGAAAAAGATACTAACAATATTGGACATTGGAAATGGTTATTCTTGATATACTGTACAGTTGAACCTCGATTTTACATAGGCCTAACCTCAATTATGAACCCTCAATTTGACATGCGGCGAAAATCAGCAAAAATTGTAAAATTTTGGACATTTAGCCATTATATAGACTTAATATGCTGATTTTTTTTCTAAAGAGTGTAGTAGTAAATTAATCATACCTGCCAACAACTCTCGAAACCGGTAGGCCGTCTCGCCGCCCAGCATCCACGTCTTACCGAAATTTAATTTGATGAAAAAAATAAAATTTTAAAAAGGTCTTTTCTCCCCGTTTGCTGTTATTGGGCGAATTATGTATATTTTGATGTTTTAATGGTTTCTTGTACATTTTGAAGTTTACATAATTTATGTAAAGTATTATTTTTCAAATAGCGGTAGGATTTTCATGTAAAGCGATAGGCGATACGAAGGTAGAAAAAGCGGTGCCACCGCCTAAATTGGTATAGGGATGGCAGGTATGGTAAATAAATGAGGCGATAAGTGAGGAACAAAAATAGAAAAGACCATAATTTAATTTTACAAACACAGAATTTGCATATGCACTTTCTGCTCCCTTCCAGTATGTAAAATCAAGGATTCTGCTGATGAATTGTCTTTTCGTATTGACATTTTAACGTATCCAAGTTTCTATTTAAAAAAAAAACTATACACCACCTGTCTGGCATGGTAATTTTTGCTTCCATAGTCAGTTGGCCCTGTCCGAAATGCAAATGACACTGGTTCACCTATTTCTATCCTCCTGTTTGTACAAACTGGAATGTGTCTCGCCGCCGCCTGGGCATTGAAACGTCTGTAGCAGGATCGACATGTTATGTAGTCTGAAATGCAGAGTGATTAGTAGGCCTATATACAATCTAATGATTGTCGACAGATATAAATGTTTTAAGGACGGGTTCTTTATAATACCTGGAAAGAGAATTTAGCATCGATGACATGGGAATGACAGTAGGCCTATGCTGAGAAAAAAAGCACAAAACCAAAACAAGTGGATCAGCCCTTTCGGCTTTATACTTTTAAAAGTCAAATTACTCGGACATTATTTTCCAATTTATGATTTAAGCGGATTGATTAAATAACTTCTGTTTATTCCAACAGGATTTTTGTGTCAACATTGAATTTTTATGCTATTTCTTTCATTTTTGGGATGCTGGATGTAAAAAAAAGGTTTTTTTCGACTATGCCTTTGGCCGCCATTTTGAATTCAAGGTGGCTACCTTTGACTTACATATCACTCAGAACATAGTCATCAACGGTATCATTGGAAAGGAAATTGTACACAGATCAAAAAGTTCAATTACACCTTTACCCGGCGATAAACCAGTAAACGGAGATATTGTATATTTAAATGGTCAAATGACCAAATCAGAGGTCAAACGTCAAAAATTAAATTTTGACAAATACCATCATGCTGGGTATCATTTTAAAGCTCTTGTTATGCTGAGCAATTTTCCACAGCACATGTATACCTGAAAGTGCACATTTATCAATATGTTTCCAAATAAAGTATATGTCAAATATCTCATAAGGTAAATACTGTATTAATGATATATACACCCCAAGTTTTACCTTAAATTTGAAATATCCCGAAAACTGTACAGTTAGGGCTAAAATGCATGGTAAAATTGTGTTCGGCATTAATATTCATATGACACCCAACATGATGGTATTTTTAACTTTAATTTTTTACCTTTGACCTTTGTTTTGTTCACATGGCTATTTAAATTTATATGAAATATCTCCTTAACTATTGGTTTATCGGTATTGGTGCAATAGAACTTTTCGTTCAGTGTACAAATCTCTTTCCAATGATACGTTACCAGTGATGACCATGTTCCGTTTGGTTTTTTTAGTCAAAGGTAGCCATCTTGAATTTCAATATGGCGGCGGAAGGAATGGTTGAAAAAAGGGTACCCAACTTTTTTTATATTCAGCATCCCCAACAGGACAGTAATAGCACAAAAAAAAAATCAATTTTGGCACAAAAATCCTGCTGGAATTTCAATTCTGACCAAGCTTTACGTACAATTTGGAAATCTTGAACCCTCTGTGCCCGTTATGATTGTGAAAAAAAATACATTTTTATTGATTAACCTACAGTATTGAGAGTGGGAATGTTACAGTATTCTGGCATGCAGCTAATTTGTTTCCTCAGTGGTCTGGGTAAGGTAAGAATTATAGGAACGTTCATGGCCATGATTAGATTCTGCTGAGCCATGATGCAAAGTTAATGCGATAAATGTTCGACCATTTAGATTTCCCAATCGTGAGTCAAAAACCATAGACCTATTGTCCCTTTACTTATATTAAGCACCGGCTAGGAGCATTAGAATTACCCGCCTGATTAAGAAATTAGCTAATAATTGATATTTTTGACGATCGACGAAAAATTGAGGGCGCCTGATTTTAACCCATGGATGAATTTACTCTCAGATCAAGTATGACGCTTTTTCGATTGAGCTAACTATCGGTTGACAACAGAATAAAGTTTTAGATGAAAAAGATTTCAAACAAATTCCAAAGCAAATAAATAAACACATGAGAGTGCTCTTAATTAATATAATTAAAGCAGACACATAGATTATTGCGGGTTTTACACATTTCCGGTGGTCGATGTGTACGTGTTCCCCATTTGAAATTTGACCAAAAAATATTGTTTGCCCTGTTTTAGGTGTTATGGAGGGAGATTTTCTGGGTAAATTTTGGGAGCAAATAATATAAAGTATTCATATAGAGTATTCATTTTTCTTGGGTAACACATCTGAGGTTTTTTTTCCTCTCCACCAAGGATTATAAGTAGGAATTTGAAAGCAACACCTTACTGAAAGGTAAACATTTAAAATGCTCGGATTGCAACTCTGTGGTTTGGTGTCTTCATATACAGCAGTTAGAGGTGTTCTATTAATTGACTCGTGGTCTAAAACAACTATGAGTTACGACGCATATTTGACAAACCTGGATTTTCGGCTGGCGGAGGGGGTGGGGGTAACGGCTGCCCTGTACGTACTGCTACAACCGCCTTTCTAGCATTTCGTATTGCCGATATAAATTCCCGATGTCTTTGACGCCAATTTGTTTTTGGAATGCCATTCTGAACGAAAGGAAGAAAGAAAGAACGTTACTATAAATGCTTGAAAAAATTAAATGACAAAATAAATAATGAATAGTGATGTAAGGAAAATTTAATTCATACAACAAAGATGCGTTCATGTTTACAGTAGTAATACTACAGTATCAGTTTTAAAGAATTGCTACGTATTTGTGGCAGGGTCGTACCAAATGAGACATAAGTCGCAAATGCTAGTTTTCCACAATTTAGGTAGAAATTTTAAAATGACCGATTTTATCAAATTTTATTTTGTTTAAAAAATGTATAGTTCATAGCCTACACCTAACTTTCGTACTACAGTACCTTATATCAAATGACAGTAATTCTCAAAATTTACATTTTAAATGTTCAAATTTTGATTGTTTATAACTTTGGTAGTAAACTTCGTATGAAACTGATTTTTTTTACATGTTATAGATAATAATGTGTAGTAGTATAATCCATAAAAAACTCAGTTTTCAATTTTCCGATTTATGTCTCATTTGGCTTGGCTCTGCCACATTTCATGGTTTATAAAAGCATGGGAAAACGGCAGTAGGGGTGTTGAATGAAAAGGGATACAAAGCGAATTCTGCAAACCTTTTGAGGACGAGTTGTTTTCCAAATGGCCGATACCGGGATATCAGTTCCTTGTGCACGTTGCTTCCCTGAATCAAAAATCGGTCGTCGTTTATGCGATTTTCGGCAAATACTTTGATGTTTACTCTAGTAAAAGCAAATAATATTATTTAAATTCCTTATGATGAAAAAAGCAAGAAAACATAGTGCAACTGTGGTCTACAAGCTATGTCATCATTTACTTATATAATGCGTAATTGTTGATAATATCTTAAAAAATGACCTTAATACTAGTAATAATGTCACTTGGACATTGTATAAAAATAACTTTAAATCATAGCATGAATATTCTTTGTAGGGTAGTCTAAGTTATAGGGGTGGATCCAACCGAGCTGGAAAGAGGGGGGTCTGATGCCAAGTTGGACAAGCGCAGGTATGAGTGACCCCACCCCACCCTGGATCCGCGCAGTATCTCTTCCCTCAGTTGCATTATGCAAGATCTGCTTAGAGGGCTATACATTGTTCAAAGATATTCCTAAGTCGAAAATACACTAATCCACTGCATTATTTTCGAGGAAAAATAATCGCAGGAAATATATGGGCGAAAAACATCATGCAACTGAGGGACGATGGTATTTATACAGTACTGAGATATTTATTTATAATACTTATTATGTTATTATTAAACGTGTTTTGCTTTTTTGTATTAAAGTTTCTTTAAAGGGAAAGTTGCAATTGACCTAGGAAATTTTGTTCATTTAATTTAATTTTTCTATTTATTTAATTGTTACAATGTACCATTGTCACCTTTTATGATTTTTGAATAAAAGTGGTTGACATAAAAAATATAGACGTGTATAAAATGTTTTAGGTTCCATTAAAAGTGTTCTTAAATAGGCCTACTTTATAATCATAATTTTATAAATATTATAGGTGTAAGACGCCATTTCGAGAATTGAACTGAAAAGTAAGTTTTCCGAAATTTCTCCCCTGTAAGATTAATACTCATGCTGACAGTAAAATACACGATTTTAACGTCAACAACTGATCTTTACTTTTTAGACGCGGAAAACGTCTCTATAAACAGCTGTTCAAAAATGTCTGTCTGTCGGTCTGTCTGTCTGTCTATCTGTCCGTCTTGTCACGCACGTTGTGACTATTTCCGTTTTGTTCTTTCCATATATAATTTCTAATAACCAGCATTGTACGGGTGTCACTTTAAATATCTACGAGATGTAAAACAACTAATTTTAATTAGTTGTTTTAAGTTTATAATTAAAATTATAAACTTAAAATTAATCACTTTAAATGTAGTTGTATTTCACAGTTCAAATAATAATATTAGTCTAATGCTTGAACGCATGTACAAAGATAATAACGATTAACTTTCTTTTATCTGTATACTGTGCGCAGCTTTCAGCGTCTTATTGTCGGATCGACTTGTTTTATTGCTGAAAACTCAGTGCTCAACAACAGGGGCATGGAATCATAGGTAAACTTATGACGTCATGCTATTGGAACACTACATTATGGTGACAACAGCACCCCTCCCACTTCACGTGATAAGTACAAAATTGAAATATAGGCGTAAGGCAAGTGAAGCTTTCTATACTTTCATTTACCTATAAAAATTGCCTCATTTTTGTATTTCACACTTCAAATAATAATATTAGTCTAATGCTTGAACGCATGTACAAAGATAATACCGATTAACTTTCTTTTATCTATGCTGTGCGCAGCTTTCAGCGTCTTATTGTCGGATCGACTTGTTTTATTTCTGAAAACTCAGTGCTCAACAACAGGGGCATGGAATCATAGGTAAACTTATGACGTCATGCTACTGGAACAGTATACATTATGATATGGTGACAACAGCACCCCTCCCCCTTCACGTGATACGGTAAAGATACAAAATTGAAATATAGGCGTAAGGCAAGTGAAGCTTTCTATACTTTCATTTTACCTATAAAAATTGCCTTCTTTTTCGTTACAGTATACAAAGTCCTATATTTGAACAGATGGCTATTTTGTGTACAGTATTATGCTTTTAGCCAGGTCAAATGAATGGGTAGGCCTATGTACCAGGCTTAATAAAAAAAAAATGAATTGAATTACACTGTATTTAGCATAGGCTCAGTGGCGTATCCAGGGGTTTCCCATGATGCTCATGCACCCACTCCTTTTTGAGAGGTAGAAAAAATAGCAAAAATAAATGGCATACAAAACATAAAGATTGGGGAGATGATCACCTCCTCTAAAAGAAGTATAAATATTGCAAATCATTACCGGTATTGATTGAAGCTCTGCTACAGCCAGATGGCTATTTATTATCATTTGTTTTCAAACTGAAAGAAACAACAAAAGATCATAGGCCTACCACTCTTGATCGTGAAAATGTTCTGCCACAGTTTGAACAAGAAACCAATGTTTCACTCATCATTGGTTTAGGCCTGGATTGGAGTGGATCACTTTTTTCACGCCAATCATCTAACAGATTATCTAGCCCGCATTTCTCTGAACTGCATCTGCTTCGTTTTCAGTGAAAAAAAGAATCAGTAATGAAACGTTTTAATTCTGCTGTAGAATGCTGTAGAGTTGTTACAGTCGGCCTAACAATAGGCCCCTTTGTACTTAATAGCGGTCTAGGCTCTAGCCGGTGTCGACAAGCTCTGACTGAGCAAAATTCATGTTTATTTCAAAAAATAACCACAATGAACAAGACAATACTATAATTCCTAGCGATACCGATATTGTTATAAGCCCAGCAAACACTATTAATAACTAATTAATTTTCTTCCAACAAAACATTCGGCACTAACAGAATGGTCTATTGCACAGCGTCGTCGTTGCCATGGGGATTATGACGTTTTTGTATTTCGATCCATTGAAAACACAATTAGAGTAAAGATTTATGCTCAGAATTTTGTAAAACTATGTTTTTAATTACTATGTGCCTACGGATAATGAAGAGTTAGAATATTACTATACAAAATTGATTATTTTGCAACGTAAACCTCTATCTGAAAACGAATACCATCTAGGCATGGAGAAAAGAGGGATCTGAGAACGTGCTAAGAATAAAACTATTTTAATAATATACGAATATTTATTTATATTATATAGAAGTTTGTTTGTTGAAGTTATAAAAATATGAGGAATAAATAATAGTTTATTTAACAATAAAAGATATTAAATTTATTTTAGGTGATAACGATTAACATTTTAACATCCTAGCAATAATAATATTTTATGAACGAGGCTACTGCTGTTGCTATGTGTATTGTTTCTTCCTTGACAACCGTGTACATAACGAAAGATCGCCATTCATGCTGTTGTCGTTTACTTGTGCAGATGTGTTGTTTTGATTGCTGAAACGTGTGGATTGTTGCTGAGCATTACAGTTGTTTTCAGGTTTGGTAGTTAATAAACAAAATGTCAAATATGATGGTAACTAAACCTTCTTTAGGCCTAGTTGTCGCTGGTCATAAGACGAAAACAACGAGGGGAGAAAAATGTTTGGACGCTGAAGGCTTCTCGACGAAATCGAGAATGAAGAATACAACAGTAAAATCACCTCCCACTGCTGGGGCGTTCATTGAAAGACCGCTTGCAAAACCCACAGTATTCAAGAAATTTTACGAAAGGGGCGATTTTCCAATTGCTTTAGATCATGATACAAAGGGAAACAAAATAGCATGGAAGGTATTTATTATTTTAATTTTATTCTTTGCCTCGTTTCATCAGATTCAGACAGATTCTACGATAATACGATCGATACAACTACCAACTCGGGTGTCTAACTTACAAGGCGCTCCACAACCTTGCTCCCCAGTCTATTTGTCAG
>JAOTQE010078272.1:0-11855 GCA_025631205.1 Nesometra sesokonis
TTTTAAAATGGCTGCCAAACCCCCGCCCACATGAAAAAAAAAATGTACCAAATACTTTTTGGGTTTCCTGGGGTCTATTCTACAAGATATTAAAGTTTTATGAAATATAGCAAAAAAAAATGCAAAATTACAAAATTGACTGGACTAATTGCTTAATAGAGAAGTTTCGTAACTTCACTAAATACGAAAACCAAAACGGATACGGTATGTCATTTTTTTAACGTTTGAATTGAACACTTTAGGAATTTCTGCTACATTTAGTCAGTATTTTTCGATGATCGTCAACAATGCGTAGAAATAGGTAGAAAATTTGATAATTATATAATAAGACAATTATTGAACATATTTAGCAACTTTCAAAACTGGAAGAGTGACGTATCCGTTTTCGTTATCGTTTTTCGTATATTTGCGAAACCTCACTATTGTTGTTTATGAAAACCTGTTTGAAGACGGCATTTTCCATCCTCAAACATTCATCATTCTTCAAACTCATTAAGTTTTTCAGCGAGTTTTTTGTGAGACATTGATACTGATTGTGGGCAACTCCCTGATAGCGGTTTGCGTGTGTGGCCGCACCTTAATTTCCAGAATAAACATTAGTTTATTTTGTGTGTTGTACGGCGTTAGCGCCTGAGATATTAACTAATACATTAGATATACTCCTACTGAAGTTTTTTTCATGAAAGCGTATTTCAAAGTCTGTTTTTTTTTTTTAAATTCAATTACCCAGTTTTTGGAGAGATATTTAATTGATCTGACACATAGCACCAAATGCATCTGCACTTCATGGAATACGAAAATAAAATGTAGGGGACAATAGTGAACAACAGACCGATCCTCATTAATTTTAATGTATAACATTATATCATATCAAGCTGACAATTAGCAGGTGTGGATCTATATTTGGTTTTCACAAGCAAAAAACCTGCTTACAATAACAGGTCTGATTCATGCCTCTAGAGCCTCTATGTACGGCCGCTGTGCATTTTTTTAAAATATAGTACTTTATAGTATTTATAGTACTTCATCTAAACCAAGAAAAAAAAACTTCGGGCCAATTTTAGGGGAAGGGGATTAAGCTTGTTAATCTCCCCCACCCCTTAAATCCGCCGCTGATTAGATGTAGTCAAAACTGTAGATAAACTTATAGGCGATACCAACGGTTGAGGGAAGGGGATTGAGATCCCCTTTGATATTTATCGTTAATTAGGCGTGCCGAGTGGCATGTACCAAAGTAACAAAAATTAAAATGATTACAACACGATTATCACCGATGTCAATTTCATTTAATGCATAACATACTCACCCAATTCCCCCACTGAGAGTATAAGAGCCAATTCTACATTATATATTTATTGACTATAATTTGAATGGCCATGAGATGCATTAAAATAACATTTATATTCACTTCTAATCTTACAAGGTAATTAATATAATCGAACAGGAGAATTAGAAAATGTTCAATTAATAAACTATAGACAAGTGATCGTTTGATTGTGGGTTATTCCATATTTTTAATTTGCATTATTGTCTTATACACAAATCAAATGGAGAGTGCATATTATAGTAAAATAAATATTATTCAAAAGTGATTAGGTCTACAAAATCCAAGCAGTGACATTTTCGAAAATTTGATCGGGATTTTTTTTTTGATCGGGATAATTTTAGTAGTAGGTCTAGGCCACCTTTACTGTATTTTCTTTGTTTTTCGCTGGCGGTGGTAGTGGCGGTGGCGACGACGACGACGGTGACGGTGCGAAACGATGTTAATGAAGGTAATGGTGATTGTTCCCCGTTGTAAGAAGTTCGGTATATTACGAGATAACATCAAAATGTTACGAACTGTTGCCTGCGTGACCAACATGAACATTCGAACCTAATGCAATCGACCAAACACTCAAAATGGACACCTGCCGACAATTACGCTAGGCCATCAAATACTGTATTACAAATCATCGCGCTCTCTTGCTTGATTAGCCACATGGTATATGATGCGTAACAAGTGTGACGTCATGCATGTCGATACGACGTCCTCCCGGGAACCTACATGGATTTACATCTATTACTATTATTTATTTTACGTCTTCGTGGATTTAGTATCTCATGATTAATTTTTAGCGTTGACAAATGAATAATGGGATTACACAACCGCGTAGATAATGTGTGTGGAAATGTTTGTTCAAAGTTATGGCTTGATCGATTCACCCGCAAGTAGACACATTCAATATGCCTTTATAAAAACATTCTATTAAAAATAAAGTCGGCTAAGAATTTATTCAATACCAGTAACGACGACGTGATTGTTTTATTTTTTCTCATTTTGACAATTGATCTTTGGTTAGTGTGTCACTGACAATACGAAGAGGCACAGAATGTTAGAGCGCTAGACTTTCCCCCAGTCGCTTCTGTATGGTCGTTTTTTGTAATATTTGTAGGGCCGACAACGCCGACAACAATAAGTCATATATTTTTAGACGCGGAAAGTGTCTCTATAAACAGCTTTTCAAAAAATGTCTGTCTGTCGGCCTGTCTGTCTGTCTGTCTGTCGGTCTTGTCACGCACGATTGTGACTATTTGCGTTTTGTTCTTTCTATATATAACTTCTGACAACCAGCATTGTATGGGTGTCACTTTAAATATCTACGAGATATGAAACAATTAATTAATCATCAACTGGTACATTATCATTAAAATTTAATTAAAATATCTTATATATATTTTATATATTTTGTTCCTGAAGTTATGCAAATTGCGAATAACGCCTCAGGCTACTGCACTCGGACTTTTGCCTCACGCGTAGCCGCAGAAATTTGAAATTTGCATAGCAGATGATGTTAATAGTATAAAAGCAAGAACAAGACAGAATCCGCTTCATTCGAACACTGATCTTGCCTGTATAGTGTGATCAGTAGCCGCACTCTAATCTTCAATCGCCTTGTATAGGCGGTTGTACAATAAGAATACTAGACCGGTTTTGTTGGCTAAATAAGAATGATGGCGTGCAGTGCACGAATAATTGGTGACATTGACCAGCTACAGCTACTGTGCGCAGCTTTCCGCGTCTTATTGTCGGATCAACTTGTTTTCACCAGAAGCGACTTGTCAAACGCTAGATGAAGCAGAAAGAAATGACGTAATTTTATGGCTTATGTGGCAAGTGGGTGGATCAAATAAATGTTTACTAGTAGAGTCGGCCAATCAAAATGCTTTCCTTTCGAAAGAAAAGCTAAGCCTATCCCCAGTTGAGAAGCCCACCAAACAATAAATTATAATTCTCGTGCAGTTGCAATCGTCCATCACGTTGCCTAGGCCTAGGATTTTACTTTTCTCCATGTGTAGGCCCAAGCCTGAAGGGTACTGAAAGCCTTCACAACGCCAAATTTTGATTAGCGTGATGCAATGGTATCACGTGATTTTCGAATTCAATCAAGCGTGACCATTCGCACCCGTATTTCTGGTGCGAATGGTCACGCATGAATTGTTTTAACAGGCCTTATGACTAAACTAAAATAAGTATGAGACGTCAATAGCGCCTTAAAAGAAACCAAGCAGTAAAAGTGAATAAACCCGACCATATAAGGCCTGTGAGACAGGCTTTTATAGCGCGTGCAAATGGCCGCGTAAAAGACGCAACACGCGTGCGTAGAGCTATTAACAAATAGGAGCGTTCACAGATTGTTTTTCTACGCGAGCCTTGCGCATGTGTAACAGTTTTTTTTTTCTGCGTGGTGTCATCGACGAAGTGTGCGTTGCTTTATGCGTTTCACGAGACTTGGTCACATACTAAATTTATTTGTAAATGTTGGTAATATAATATGACTTTATCGACAAGACACCTGCGGAGGCCGTGGTTGTCCCTATTATCTTAAGTTAATAACGTACATATTTTTCATGTGTTTTTGACGAAGTGATATTTTTGTTGAATTTGGGAAATAATTTTGTAAGAATTACTTTGGTGGTGCTGTTAGAAATATGTAGGCTATATTTTAATGAAAAGATCATAAAATAATTGTAATTTATGAATGACGGAAAATCCAAAATTTGAACATTAACAGATCATTTTTGATATTCAAACGAAGTAACGATCCTAAAGATGATATTTCAGATTTAAAAAAACTACTTATTTTTGGATTTTTGTAACTGTTATTGTTTTGAAGTTAAAACAATCCTTATAGTGCCAAATCTGTAATTGTATTAAATTTAAATTTAAAATTGGCTAAACAGCAACAAAATTGTGAAGTGGGTATATTTATTACTGGTCGAGGTCGTTACTATAACGAAGTAGGTAGGTACGTAATGTAAGGTAATAGAAACCGTTAATATACTTTACTCTAACTCAGCGGCTATAGACCTGAATTTTTGCGGCTTCTTTTCCATGAATTTATATAAACTACCAACACAGTAAATTATTTAATGTCTTAACGCCGCAAGTAATGAACCGTCGCTCCTTAATGTGTTTTTAAAACCACATTTATAATACCAAATTCAAACATGTTTGTTTTCATAAAGCAAGTCTAAATGGAAAACAGCAGCTTGAAAAATAGCATTACTTCAAATCCATTACGCTAGTACAGTAACATTAATTATTTTCTTTCTAGCATAAGCATTCATTGGCCATCAATATGGTTGGATTTTGTCGAGTTAATTCAGCCCCAGGATGATTTATTGTCACTAAACTCGGCTTGATGTAGCGTTCTACTGATGTACTAGATCTGCTCTGATAGAATTACAAATTATATATCTGCATTATTTAACCACTTCAATAATAGCAAACAAATATTTCGTTAATATAAAATAGTAGAACACTAATGGAAATGTATACGCCTGTGATTGCCTCTGAATGTTACGTAGAGTTTCACTGTTCAGTCTGATGATGACATAATTTATGTCGAAATATTGAATCATGTCATGATGGCGTGTATCTCATTGCTTGGTGTATGCATTGTACTTTCTTACTTGAAGTTGATTAGTAGACCTTTCGGATTTTAGAGTTCCACTGATGCAGAGATTTCTTCTGATAGATTACCGTATACTTATGATATATCTATACTTATTAACAACTTTAACATATCGAAACAATTTGTTAATCAAGTATGCATTCATTTTATTTATTTATTTTGCTTTCTGTAGTTGTTTTTGTTAATCCAAAAGTTTTAAAACTAGGCCTGTATTTATCTTGTTACTTTCTTATACGCATTCTCATTTGCATATTATTTTTCTTTTATGCAAAGTGTACCTGTACTCTTTTGTTTCCGTTGTTCTGCTTTTCTTTGGTTCTGTTTAGTTATTGCTTGGTTGTACTAGTGTGCACTAATAATATTAAACACACATTTATTTCTGCATTACTTTGGATTTATGTCAAATTATTACTCATATGCTGCTTTGATTTGGACTTAATGCCTATTTGTGAAATTACTTGGACTTTCTTTACATATTAAAGGAAGTTTTTATAATGTATTTACTTGATCTGTATTGAGTTTAGTTTTAAAACTAATTTTAAGGTAAGGGACAACAACTTGCCTAATTGGGAAAAATGTAAAATAAAATTTAAAAGTGAGAGAGAGAGAGAGGGGAGACTAACAGAGAAGGTGTTGAAGTCTAGAATATAATCGGGATGTGAAAATAAAGGACTTTAGTAGTGAAAGGAAGAAGTCGCATAAGAGTTATTGGTGCTGTCAGAGATGGTGTAGAACCCAGAAGTGAAGAGATAGCACTGCGCAAAACACTAGCTGAGATCTTACCTTCTTCTGAATGTAGATGAAAGGGAGGAGTATACACACGTGTTACTGGCTGATAGACCCAGTTATGCAAATCAACTTATTACAAAAAAAAATCACAAATGAGTAAAATTGAAAACAGAAACAACATAGATTTACATTTGATTAAATAAAAACAATATTTACAACAAATTAAAAGTAAATGAAAACGTTTTTAATGAAGTAACCTCGTGTAATGTTCAGAAGAACAACCCCCCCTCGAAAAACAACAATGTAAGTGGAACGATTGACTCGCCTTACAAATGATATGTCGTCGGATATGTCGGATAGTGATACAGGCTGTGGTCTAAATAGTGAAACTTTTGAAAATTCTTTGAAAACAGGGCCGTTCTAGAGGTGTCTATCACCTGTTGGTCCCATCCTTCACGGATTGTGTATGTTTTTTTGTCTTTTCTATAAATATTTTTATATATAATATTTTATATCTTTATATGTACAATTCAGTGAGAATTTGAATAAACAGATTAAAAAAAGGACGCATCGTACTAGGAATTTCCCATCCTTCACGGATTGTGTATGTTTTTTTTTTGTCTTTTCTATAAACATTTTTATATACAATATTTTATATTTTTATATGTACAATTCAGTGAGAATTTGAATAAAGAAATTAAAAAAGGACGCATCGTACTAGGAATTTAATAATACAACCGTGATGTTCGTATATTATTTACCATTCATCACCTTTCTGTCACCCTAGGTCTACTATTATATTTGGTGATTGGAAATGCGAGATAATTGGTAAAATTACACAAAGGATAATCTACCTAACTGCCGACAGAGATTTAAGCACTTATATAAAAAGTGAAATATCACATCTGATTACCAATAACATGAAACCAATTTACGAATGACATTGATAAAGCGAGTCTATTATGCAAATGTTCCTATGCCCTTGCAGCACTTCCGGTTCAAATATACGCATCTGACATGAAACCATAGTGAAGATTGAAAGGGCTTATGCAAATGTACATGTAGTTTGGAGCACTTCCGGTTCAAATATACGTATCTGACATGAATCCATCGCGAAGATTGAGTGGTTTAAGTATGTCACCTTCGATCACTTCCGGTTTAAATGTAACTTTCATACAGCTATCTCGAAGATGGTTTATGCAAATGCGTGTGCCCTTGGATCACTTCCGGTTCAACTACACGCAGCTGACATGTAGCCGTCGTAAAGATTGATTAGCGTTAATAAGATTCTGTTGAGAAACTGCTGCTGTCCCAAGTCCATCCCCTGAGGTTGACATTCCTGATATCAATGCTGTCGCAAGTAACGAATTCGTCTGTCGGAAACTTGTCACTTGTTTTAATATTTTCTAATTTGTGAGACAATCTTAAATGACGTTTTGGGTTACTTGACTATTAGAAAAACCTACTAGTGATATATAATATATCGTATCGTATATCATATGATAGTACTTTGGATATTTTTTTTTCTTATTTGAAATTCCAAGCGAACATATAAAATAAGCCACTAATGTATAAAAAGGAAATGCCTGGCAGATTTCAAATTTAACATTCTTTAATTCGTTAAATATAAAGAAGAAATAATGTTAAATTTCAATAGAATAATTCAGATCTAAAATAATATTTCTTTTCTTTTCTTTTATTCAATATTCTTATTTTTCTTCTTGACTGCAGCAATAGTTCTTGTTCTGTTGTTGTTTTCCCTTTTCCTTCAAGCTTTTTGTATGTATTTTTTGTATTCTATGAAAGTAAATAATGTTCTTTTTGAACTTGAAATGGTTACTTGGTCGGATCTAATCATCCTTGGTGCAGCTTTTCTTGCATCGAATTATTGTCTGCTCGTTAGATACGTCCAATCATCCCTCTCTATCCACTTTACTCTGTGGTCAGTTTGTCACTTGGTCGGTTGGTCAGTAAATCGTTCACAATATGTCTTTTCTTCAAGTTCTTCAAAGTCCAGTTTGAAATTTAGTAGCCAACAATTTCTTAGCAATGTGCTCCGGTCATCTCATTAGTTGGTCAGTTGCTAGTTCTGTCGATTCCATTGTGATCGATTTCCAACTTTTTCATGTTAATTTAGCACGTAATATGTCAGTAACGTGTTTCCGTCATTGATTGATGGCTATTTGATCAGTCGGTTGGTCTGTGTGTCTCTTAAGGTCGATTTCCGTTGCGTTTAACATATTATTACATTAAGTATTGACAGTTCAATTGGTTTCATAGTTTTGTAGTTTCTTAGTAATGTCTGTTATTCATTATATCGATGTGTCTGTCGGCCGGTCGCTACACAACGCATCTTATTAGCTTTTTTGTCTGATGCTGTAATACAACTAAGCTGTTTGTTGATTTTATAACCGTCCTATGTAAATTATTGTTGATCATTTTGGATCAAGGACAACAAGTAATTTTTACATATAAGAAAGTATAATACTACAAATAAGGAAGTATAACGTACCGTATATTTCAAGTATTAAAACATTGTGGGATCCAATATTTTTGTCATTAATTATGACATCATCCGGAATTAATTATGACATCATCCGGAATTACTTCATCACATTCCTTCCAAAATCAACCGAAATTAAATTACTTTGGAATTTCCCTTTTTATTATTTCTAAAATTAACAAAATAATTAAAATAATTAAAATAATTAAAATAATAATAATAATAATTAAAATAATAAACATGTTTAGTTATTTTGGAATAGAAAAAAGCTAAATAATTATCGAACTCTTCAGGCTTAGGCCAATTCATCCGCTTTATTTTTGGATCCACCAAAAACAAATTTTGCTTTTAATGTTTTGAAGTAATATCAAGACATAAACATGGCTGATCAGTATTGCATTTGTGAATTTTAATACATCTAAAATAGTTAATTTTTTTGTTGACAACACAGAATTTTTGAAGGAAAAGGCCTTACCAAAATATTGAATATCAACACGTGTGTTTCAATAAAATTTGGAGTATGCATTATACTTTTTATTTTTACTGTTTCTTTGTCAATTCAGCTTTTTGTAAACATTTATTTTAAGTGTATGTCGGCGTGGATACTGTATTTTGAAATTGTTTATAGTTGCCGATATGTCGTCTCGTCGTTTTTGAATGTCAGTTTCTTCGTGATCGTTTGTTATATATTTCTTTACCTAGTAGTATTATTACATTTTGAGACAACTGTATAATAATTGTATATATCAATACAATGTATAGATTTAAACCTTTTCAACAATTTAACCAGTCAACTTTGACTAGGACTAAAGCAAATACCAACCATATCAGCTTCCAAACGTTCATTGATCACGCGTTTCAGGAATCGGATACAGCACTGTCAATCAACTTAGTAGATACTATAATTTACAATTTGTAAAGGGTTGTAAAACCAGGGCAAAAACTTGAGACTCCTTTTCGTAATTATCTAAATCACCTCATTTATTGTAATATTAAGTTTGATGAGGATGATGATAATGATGATGATGATGATGATGATGATGATGATGATGAATAAATCGTATAGTATCGTTTCGTAATATCATTTCGTAAAAACTACTTTCTCTATCGATTGGTTGGAAGTTTTGCATTGACTTTGGTCACGCACATGCGTAGTTGAAATCTTGAAGAAATTTGTTTACAGAATTTCCCCGACGGATATTATGGCGATGGTAGTAGATTATAGTGAATTATTAATCAATATTCCTTTTGTTTTGGAGTCATCCATCAACATCGAATTGATTAAAAGGAAGATTGATAACACGAGTTGATTATTTGTGACTTGTAGTTTACAGTAACCCACTTTACCGTGTCATTGGTTGTACAACAAGCAATCGGTTATATATCTCAATCGAGCGATTGTTTACCAGAATCGTGCAGATTTATAAATAATGTAAGCATCCACGATGGATTTAAATCAGAAAAGACATTGAACAAAAGTCGTAACAACTTAATATGTTATTAATGAACTGCACTATAACTTGTTTTAATGCATTATTTTCCTATTAAATTTGAACCTCCCATGAGCGATTCGCCTCGGATCTGGAAAAGTTACACCTTGCGCAAGATGATCGTCTACGAATGGTACCATAGTGAACAGTGGTCGTTAAAGGGAGGTTGTCGGTGGCCGGACATTTAGTTCTTACTGTATGTGTATATGCTCAGGTAGACCGTAATACCACCAGCTCAGGCGATCACTATCGTTTCCATGTATGAAGATGGTTGTTGTGCCTGTTGTTAAATTTGGTTCGTTACCAGTGTGGTCTTTAACTGGTTTTCAATCAATTTACTTTTTCTGCTTGAAGTTATTAAGCATTTTTCTTAAAATTCAAATGACTATAAATCGTAATACATTAAATCAAATTCGGCAGAACGGCTAGAAAGTCACTAAAGCAACGTTTTAAATGTAGGCATATACATACAATATATGCAAACAATAAGTCTTTCCAAGGAATTATTAGTCAACAGTAGGTTATGTCTTGTCATCTGGTAGGTTGTGGTGTAAGATGCATATGTCTACTCGATATTAAAAATGCAATTTGTTGCATGTAAATACTAAAAGAAAGTTAATCTAACAGTTACATTCAAATTTATACAAAATATGAATACAAAAAAAAATATTTATTACAGTTAAATTTTGTAAAAAAAAAAATAACAGTGGTCATTATTCCAGAGAATGATGATGTTCATATTGTCCACTACTCGCATTACCTCTGTTCATTTACATAGGTCATCGTTACGGGAGGCTCCGTATTTTGCTATAATCGCTCTGTTTAAACTCCTGTAATGTCGGTGTATGCAATTTGTTCTGATATTAGTATTTTTAATATTGCCTTTGTTTTTATAGTTGTGGATATTAATTTCAATAAATTTAAACCATACTGTGGAGTTGACTGACCGGTTGAATTAGAATGTTCAACTCTTGGTTCATGAGGCTAGACTGCTTGCAGGTAGCATGCATTTCGAAGCAGTCTCGTCTTCTATAAACTTTCGCACTCTACTTAGTCTTTCTGGAATAGTTTTTTAGCGTCCTTCTTGTATCCTTACAGTTTACTATGTCCGTCGGTCTGATTGCTCCTTCTGTTTTCGGTTCTTATTAAGCTTACTACTTTCTGAAGGTTTTTAGATTCTTTTTGTATCCTTACAGTTTACTGATATCGGTCGGTCTGCTGGTCTGCTGATTGCTCCTCATGTTTGTCGGTTCTCATCAAGCCTATCTTTCACACACCTTTTTTTTTCAAGTTGTAATGGTCAAATAGATTTGAAGTTTGCAGGAAGTTTACTAATATTCTGCCGAAAAAGACATTTTTTAGGTTTTGAGTTCTTTGTTCCAGGACAGCATATGGATGTAATCCAGGCCTATCATGTGAATTGATCTTATACCCCAAAATTCCCAATAAATATGAAATAAATATGATAAGCATGATCTCACTGACACCACCAAACACATATTTGTGCTCAATATTTCTATTTTTTTGTAGTACTGTCTGTTGATTTTTTTTTCACTGGTTTGTTGGTCAGTTCTGTCGTTCTGTCGGTTCTCTTTCATTTTGAAAATCACTGGAGTCTCTTTTAAATTTTAGCAGGCAGTTTCTCATTAATGTCTGGCTGCCATCCATTGGGTGGATCGATCGCGCAATTAGATAAATAGAATCTTATTGGAATTTCGGTCTTGCTGGACACATGTCGTCTCATTAGTTTTTGATATTCGGCTGGATAGACAGACATACAAACGGACAGTCAAGAAGCATATTCCCCTTATGAATGCGTTGCTGCTCCATGTTCTCGAAAGCGACACTAACCTAAACACATTGTGATGTTGTACAGTAATATTGACCCAAACTGAATGTCAACGGTTAAATTGCACCAGCACGCAGATGTTTTAAAACATAGCGATAGTTAATTAACCATGCGAATCTTCCTCGATTGATTTAGGAGGCTATCATTATTTCAATTACCATCATCAGAAAAACAAATATAAACAAGACATTCTGAGAGTTTGTACTCTCACCTCTTGATTAGCAAGCAGATGTTTTAGAACATAGCGACAGTTAATTAACCATGCGAATCTTCCTCGATTGATTTAGGAGGCTATCATTATTTCAATTACCATCATCAGAAAAACA